>LKNJ01001615.1:0-85633 GCA_002120245.1 Maccullochella peelii
TAGGTGTGCCAAGCTTGTGGCATCATATTCAAAAAGACTTGAGGCTGTAATTGCTGTCAAAGGTGCATCAACAAAGTAAAGGGCAAAGGCTGTGAATACTTATGAACATGTGATTTCTTAGTTTTTTATTTTTATTAAATTTGCAAAACTCTCTAAAACTTTTTTCACTTTGTCATTATGGGGTATTGTGTGTAGAATTTTGAGAACAGAAATGAATTTATTCCATTTTGGAATAAGGCTGTAACATGACAGAATGTGGAAAACGTGAAGCGCTGTGAATACTTTCCGGATGCACTGTATATTTCATGTTCATGTTTCATTTACACAGATTCAGGATTGGACCTTTTCAGGTTCCATTGTTGCAACCATTTCTTCTTGTTTTTCCCGGATCAAACATGCACAGGCTATGAAAGACAAGAAATACAACATTTCAGTTGTCCTGAGCAGCTGCAATATGTTCTCCGTTACATTACTGTGTTCACTTCTGTGGTACGTCTACGATCTCCCCACAACATAAATCCTTCAAGCATCGAAACCAAAAGACGATAAAATCAATAATGGTCACACTTTACACCTTCCTTCACAGCTCAAGACCAAATTAGAATAAAACAATGTTGGTTATAATTATTACAGTTGCACCCAAAATTGTTTGGCTTTTAGTTTAGTTTTTGGTGTTTCCCATCCTATGTATATTCAATTTGTTGTTTTGAATGTATCTGCAGGATCATCATCACCATTAGTTACTACGCTTTAATCCTCAATACTTCAAACCAGCATGGCGGCCCTTACATAAACTGCTTATGTCTGCTGTGACAGAAGTGCCAGCTTACATAATTGCCTTGTTACTGCTCCAGGCCAATCTTCTACACTCTTCCTTGGAGACGCTATGATCCTCTGTGTTCACCTCATTCCAACAGGTAATGCTCAAATGCTTTAGCTACTGAAGCATATGATGTTGAGACATTTATACTGTAGTAAGTAGTCAACAGTGGTAGACAAGTAAAGTTAACATCATGATGGATTTATATTGTCACCAAAAATATAACAAGACCAAGACTATACAGCCATGATAGTGGCTCCGTGAGGCTGTACTCAAAGTAGTTTGCTTTGAGCTAAACACTAACGTCAGCACATAAACATGTTCACAATGACCATGCTGATGTTTAGCAGGTAGAATGTTTACCGTGTTCACCATCTCAGTTTAGAGTGTTAGCATGCTAACATTTGCTAATTAGCACTAAATGTAAAGGCCCAGTTCCAATGTGGGGGACTGTCTGATAAATGGGACAGCACTTTGTGAAATCATGATCCCTGGAACGAGACATTTCTGTGCACAGTAAAGTGTGAGGCTGAAGTCATACAATGTAAGTAGCTTAATGAAGTGTATTGTTTGTAAAACAGTTCTGCCGGACTAAATCAAGATATATGAAGTCCAAATCTTGCCACCATAAGACAAACAACAACACATGCAGTACATAGTGCTGGTTATATAATATGATTATAATTAATGAATCACAATTAATAATTACATGTGATTTGTTTGTATTTGCTGGGTCCGAGAACGTGGATGTGATGGATGTTGGAGGCCTCCATGTTTCCATGTTCATGTTGATTGTCATGTGAGCTCACTGATTTGAATCACCTGTCCCACACACTATACTGTATGTGTGCACTCGGCAGTGCTTCGATGTTCCCTTGAGTGTCAAATTCCAGATTTAAATACTGATACTAGCTAACCGAATGTGCTGTTGTGCAGCCTTGTTTCATTTCTAGATGTTTCTATGAAAATGCAGTAGAAACTATTTTAATGTCCAAACAAAATATTTGTATGTTGTTTTATTCAGGACCAATTTGCTCCCAGTTTAATGAGAGCATGTTATTTGTTACATTTCTCTATATTATGACTGAAGATTGATCAAACCAAATGCTGTTCAAAAATAATAAATAAATAAAAAGGTTTTTTTTGTTACTTGAAACCTGTACAAACTGATGGATTGATATTGTTCTCCATATTGTGACAGGCTCAGTCCTCCAATCATATTTATTTACTATTATATTGTTATAAATCTGAACCTTTATAACAAGATGAAACAATTTCTTTGTAATGTCAGTGTGTAGAGTTATTCATTCAGGTAATTTGATGCCGAGTCTATAATGTACTGGATTTCTGTTCTTTTTATTTTGTTCTGCACTGAGGCAAAGTTAACAGTATGCTGAATAAACCAAATTATTTTTCACTGGAGAGCCTCATTTGTAACCATGGGGTGATTATTCCCACAGAGGTTACCCAAAATATTCACCTCTTCAAGTTTAGCTTTCAGTTTAAGGCAGGTAGAGAAATTGAGATCAGGGGCTAAAACAAATTATAATATGAAAATGGCTGGATTAAATATTAACACTTCAGACAGTGCTCAATGACAATGAACAGACATTTTTTTGATCCAACAAGCACTTTAATTTTATATTTATATAACAAGCATAAATAAGTATTGGCCCAGGGATCAAATGTATTTACATGTTCCATATGCATTAATGTTGGGGGAAGCACTATAAAGACGCGTCATCTGTTTCCGTGGAAAGTGAAGAGTCATTTCACTTTCAATTAATATTAGACAGGAAGCTTTTTAACATAAGGAATGTGCATTATTTTTCTAGTTAAAAATAAGCCATGCTCCTTTTAATTTAATTTTGTAGATGCACTGCAGTTGCTATTTCCACTGTGAAGTAAAAGGAGCTCTGTTGGTAAACTGACCTCAGCCCTGCTGGCACGCAACAGCTGGGATTAGGGAGTAACTGCTCAACGTCTCGCCTGAAGCGTCGAGCAAAATAAAAGTGAAACAAAACAGAATGTACTGACACAATAGCCCAACCGTTGGCATCTGCGATCAATCTATCCAACGTTTCACCACATTTGTAGGTCGATTTTCGCCAGAGCATGACCTCCATATGGAATAATATGATGGCTTCGTAATTCAAGGTGAGTTTTCTCCTCAATATAGCCTCTAAATTGTCGATAGATCCTGTGGCCCTAGATGGGAAATGGTTATGATGTTTCATAAATAGCCTCGTGAAATGTGATCTGAAAGGCAAAACAACACTTCATTGATCTACAGTCATGTTTTAAGGTAGTCTTTCTGTGCGTTTCTTGATATTTTCTCTACCTACTATAATATTTAAATAAATCTAGTAACATGACAAAGCGACCGTGACAGTGCGGAAACGACAATATATTTAGTATCATTAATCATCAGTTAATAATTTCTAGTTTCTTCTATGTCGCTTTACTCTTTATTCTAATATAATGTATAGCCTATTTTACACTATAAAGGCTAGTCTACACACTTTGTTTTGATCGTATATATTGATTTTTTTTATAAAATAGCATATAGTTATATAGGCTAGCATGTAGCATATATCTTATACACATTTTTGAGAGATTAAGATCTGAATGGTAACATGTATTTTCATTGTTGAATTATAAATGCTCAGACACGTCCGTTGCAGATAGCCCAATCTTGAACTGTTTACACGTTTGTAAATGGCTGCTAACAGGCCAGTCCTTATTTCTAAATGCGTATCTCTGTATCATGAAGAGCCGCTAGATGTCGCCAAATGCATCCGTTGCATTTGTCTTACATACTCAGTGATCATTCACATTTATTTCCAAAAATATCTTTAAGCTGCTGTATATGTTTTATGGATTAGTGTGTCCCTATCAGATGTGTGAGGTGCAATGTACTCGAGAACACATTTAAGGCTATTGGTTATCTTTTTGAGTGACTTTCTACTTTTCCTGTATATTGCAGTTTTTTCTCAGCTACATTCATCTGACTGCTGTAATTTACACTTACACGCTAAGATTGTATCCAAAACAGTGATACAAACGCATTGTTAAAGATTAAACCAGTAGGTTTTTACTTGCATAAAGGATCTAAGTATTTCTTTCACTACTGATCCAAATATAAAATTATCACATAAAATATCAGTAGGCCTAGTGTTACCCAACTACCCAACAGAATAATAAACGGTCGTGGATGAAGTGTTCAGATGCTTAGCAATAGTGCAATAATAAAATACTCCATTACAAGTAAAAATCCTGCATCGAAAATGTCACTTAAGTAAAAGTATGTAAGTGTTCTCAGCAAAATGTACTAAAGTATCAAAATAAAAGTACTCATAATGCAGAGAAATGGCACCATTATATTCTTGAGTTATTATTACTGATACATTACATGTGCAAGTATAGCATTTTTCTGTTGTAGTTTGTTGACATGGAGCTACTTATAACTATTTTATAAACTGTTGTGTAATTTAATCTATAGCAGTGCATCATATTTTATAAACTAATCATATGTTTTGTATGTAAAATCCTAATCTATAAAGTAATGAAAACATTCAGATAAATGTAGTGCAGTAATAAGTACGATAAGTGGAAATACTCAAGTAAAGTACCTCAAATTTGTACTCGAGTACAGTAATTGAGTAAATGTACTTCATCACATTCCACCACTGGTAATAAAATAGTCAAACAGAGCCATTTGGACTAGCTACAACTGTCAGATACTACTTACATGTTAACACCCGTGGTGGAAAGTAAGTACATTTACTCAAGTACTGTATTTAAGTACAATTTTGAGGTGCTTGTAATTTATTTGAGTATTTGCATTTTCTACTACTTTATACTTCTGCTCCACTAAATTTCACTTTTTACTACATTTATTTGATAACTTCAGTTACTAGTTATTTTGCAGCTATAATTATACAAAATACAATCAACAAATAAATGCTGATGTATTATTATAAGTTAAGAAAAGATAAGACTTTATTGATCCCTGTGGGGAAATTCACAAGCTACCTGGCAATATATAAAGTAATTAAATTTAGCCCTACCATAACCAGCTGCAACATTTAAGTGATGCTTACACATTAATGCATTGATAACTATAATCCAATCATATAATATACATTATTCTGAAATTGGCCATTCTGCATAATGAGTACATTTCCTTTTTGTACTTTAAAGATATTTTGATGCAAATATTTTTGTACTTTTGAATAGATGTTGAATGCACTCTGGCAGTGACCAAAAGTCAAAATGAGTACTTTTGATACTTAAGCACACTGATACTGGTTTACATTAACTTAAGTCAGATTTTAATTTTATTTATTTGTTAACATATTTATTTTTACTGTGGCATTATTTGAGTAAAGGATGTAAGTGCTTTCAGTACCACCTATCCCTTTGTGCAGGCTAAACTGACGTTGCTGTCAAGGTCAAAACATCAGATTTCATAAATTAACGCCAGATGTCGCCATTGGTCAAGATGAACACTGAATCATGATTAAAAACCACTAGATGGCGCCGAAGCCTTTAGTATAAACAATATGAACATGACACACTTATCTGGTGCTTGTGCTCTGTTAGTGGCATGTGAAAAAGATAGTGTTAAAGTCCCAGTGTTAATGACTCACCGGTTACGTGCTTTGTTTTTTTCATTTTATTTACTCACCTTGAAACTTAACATGCCTGCTTATCTGATACGCATATTTAGTGCATATCAGGAAGAGTAGACCATGACAGGTCAACATAGAGATATTATCATCTCAAAGCACTGACTTTTTATCTCAATCACCCTGCAGAGCTGTTCAGTCCTACAGTAAAAACAGGAAATGAATCTTCTAAACGGGGGCAGTGATACTTCATCTACTTTGAACCCAACCAGCCAGGAGAGGCGTTTGCATAATAGCATTACAGGAACCTTTTAGCTGCACAAGCATGTAACACAGTGGTATGACAAACTTAGATGAACTTCCCCATACCATCACCTGGAGACACTTTTGCACATAAAGGCCTCCAAAGACGATCAAAATTGACTAAAAGACATGTGGCATAAAAGCTTCAACCGTGATAGGCCTGTGTGTGTGTGTGTGTGTGTGTGTGTGTGTCACGGCATGCAAATATTTGAGCCATAGGTATGCCCTTGTCTTGTTTCCATGGAATCTGCTTTGCTGTTGACTGCCTCTACTATCAGTTATCATCATGGGTGAGATCTGACAATGTTGAGGCAGATAGATAGCAGACTGCCACAGACAGCTGGATATAAGCAGAAGAGACAAACACGTAATGTTTTGAAAGTCACCACAGTTTCTACACAGTTCATTGTTGAGTTTCAAGTCACCAAAAGCAAGTTGGAAGTGATCTTCTCTTTGCAGCTTGAGCTTTGGTGAAACTAAAGAGTATGTGACATTACTTAACGGTGAAGGTGCTTTCTTAACACAAGAGACTAAAAAACTGATCCTTGTGATTTTTTTTTTTGACTTTTTGAACCCCACAAGGTTGAAGTTGTGGTTCATGTCTGTTTGCACTGTTAAGGTGCCAAACCTATTTATGTGGTGTGACACCTTAACTCAAAGTCATAACCTGAATGACTGCTGCGTAGGCCCATGAGTTTACATCCCAGTAGGGTGACAAATTTAAGGGTTCACTTTCTGATTCCTTCTTGTTCAATAAAACCAGAGCTGTATAAGTAACAAACCCCTGACTGTCTGAGGGCACAAAAGCTCAGAACGGATAGCATTCCTCTTGAAGTACCAAGACAAACCCGTCTGTGTGAGAAGCTCAACCACATTAAAGCATATTATCTGATCATTTTTAATGCTGTTTACTGGTATTTTTGGGTAATGTGTGAGTAAAAACTGGTAAATACCAAGACTCTTACTATCAAAGAGCCAAGACTCGTGCATAAACAAAATGCATATTTAGTACGTCTGGTTGACAGTCTTAGTTCTATAGGACAGTCTCTCAGTGATGAGCATGTTGTGATATGTCTTCTTGCCCTAAAAGATAAGCACCATTACAATCCCAGATAATGCAGTAAATTAGTTGACTATTTTAAAAAATACCCTGCCCCTATAGAATAACTGTCCTTGTTTAAGATGATGGCATATATATTTTAGTGTGTCATCCTGGTAACTAAACCATTAACTCTAATATTTCTTCTGTGATAACTCTGAGGAATCTGAAATAATCAATATTTGCAAGTTTGATTTGATAGATATCTGATAGACCGGGTGGAAGCTGTCACCTGTCAGCTCCCTTACCCTCTAGTATTTTCCTTCCCAAAACAAACAACTCATCAAATAGAAACTTCGTATTTCAGTTCCCTGAATAAGAAAAGTAACCCTCATGAGAAAATCACAATGACACTTTCAGATGATTTTTCTGTAAATGCCATGTTTCCAGTGGCTTCTTACAAAGCTGCTACTGTAAAGTGCAAAAACACTCCAGTGCAGCTCAGACAAGATTACATTTTATACAGGGAGGGGTTGTGCAGGATAGAAACCCAGAATTGGATTTCCCAACTCTAGGCAGTTTCTTTGAAATGCCCCAGCGTCCCCTCTGAGCAGCACCACCTCTTGGTCAGATGAGAGAACTGCATGGCAATGCCTTCTTTCAAGTCACGTGATTTATAAGAAATCGAGCCTTCAGCTTATAGCAGGACGCCCTTTAGCTGAGAGCGCTGCAGAGAGACTGGAAGGCTCTTGACTCAGCAGTTGTTGTTGTTTTTTTTATTGTTTGTGCAGTGTAATATTTTATCAGAAGACTGCAGAGTTAAGAATTGGTTGTGAGTGGGATAGTAGCCTACAAGAGTTGATTTTATCAGCCTTGAAATTTCCTCCTGCATGCATGACCCCTATCACTCATAGGTGGGTGTTTTGGCGCCAGGGTCTTGTGACCTTATCACGAGCCAGTAGTGTGGGGGATATTTTAAAAGTCAGGTGCCTTTATTGGGCCTCTGTTTATTAAAACCAAATTTACAGCAGGTCACCCAGAGTTTCTCATGTCAGGGTGGCCAAGCAGTGCTTTTTGCTTGGCCACCCTGTATTTTTTTAATTCTCTATCTTGGTGTGAAAACCTGCTGTAAGCCAAAAATGTCTCTTTTTTTCAACTTGTAGTGAAAACCTGAACAAACAAAAAAACTGGAGGGTGTTGCATGACAACTCGCTTGTGGCAGGCAGAGTACCATTAAAGTTTACTAGCAAAGACACTGCTAGTTGCTGATTCAACTAGCAGTGTCTTCGCTAGTAAGGTGAAAGGAGGTGATTTTTGCAGCCCACAAGTGGAGAGGACAAACCATAAGGATATGCAGAAAGACATAGATTAAAGGGGGGCAGTTCTCAGTTTTACCTCTGGCAAGTAGCATGAGGTTGAGATTAGCAGCCACCATAAAACCATCAAAGGCACAAAGAACCACATGAATGCACGCTTTTCTAAAAACAAATAAAAAGTCTATGGTGTGTTTTTGAACAGGTCTTGCAGCCTGCATGTTTAGCCTCACCGCTCTTTGTTTTCTTCCTGTGTTCAGCTTTTGTTGTTGTTGCTAGGACTTTGCAATACATAGCACCAACCCTCCTCACCTGTGGCCACACCCACAGCAGATGGCATGGCAGCACAAAGACATTTCCATTCACAGGTGATTTCAGGTAAATGGGGGCTTTTGTCTTGCACACAGGCTCTCACACAGACACTGACTGTTTATCTCATGAAGTTATTTTAATGTCAGAAACATATATGTGATTAAAAACTCTGATATTCTGCACATTCAAACTATATTTGTTTGTTTTAAATACAGCAGGGAAGCACCGCGTCTCCCAAAGTAAGCTCTGCTCATGTTGACTCAGTCCTGATACCAGAATTAGAATTGATGTCATAATGTTATGCATACTGGCTCAAACACATTACAACAACAGTAGTAAAGAAGTTGAGGCATTCACAGGGATGTTTTAATGAAAGTGTTTCCTGCCTTACAAGACAAACAGCATGTCAACGCTGTTAAATAATGCACACCACCTTGTTTTAAACGGCTGTAGATCATTCCTTGAGTCAGTCATTGAGTGCTTTTTACGGTGCCATCGGCTGTGCCAGGGATCTGCTTACCCAGATAACCTTTTGCACTTTGATATACTGTGACACATAGACTTACATAGAATCTGACATATTTATATTGCCTCTAGTTATGGGGGTCAGCTGAAGGATTGTATTATCTTCTAGGAGTACAGTAGGGTCAGGAATTCCTGTTGATCAGCCAAGACAGTTTACACCAAAGCTGCAACCGCCTGTAATTTCCTTAATTCACTGGAATTTGGATGGAATCTGGCTGGATATTTACATCAGGTCCTGGCTTATGAAACTCTTCAGGGCCATAGATATTAACATTAAACCTCCTGGGATCTGCAGGGAATTTAAAGATGTAACTTTTAGTAGGTAAGGCAGTAACCAGAACCAAATTGGGCCTTCTTCTTCCCCGGCAGATCATACCCAGTGGAAGACAGAATTGCACAGTGAAAGCGAGGCTTATAGGAAACTAGTCTAAACGCCAATGCTGTCATTATTTTATTGCCATTACATTGTACAATCAACATTTACTCCATAATGATCAGTTAAAGCGAAAAAGTTGTCTATTGTCACTTTAACAATGACGACAAAGGTCCCATAAACTTTACAAAGTAGTCATTTTAACCCAAAGTTTCCCAAACCTAGATGTTTTTTTTCTAACCATAACTAAGTTACCATGATCTTTCCCTAACCCTAACCAAGTTAATCATAGCCTTGTCACATCATAAAACTTTTTTTTTTCAGCTGTGATTTGTAACAGTTTTGGAAGTCTCTGACAAATGATGTTTAAAGAAAAGTGTCACTAAGAGCCAATGAATTCACTTGTTTAGGCTCAGCAAGACTCATGATTTATGACAAACATTTCACCAGACCTCCATTGTTTAAGTCAGAAGTGTGACTACACAAGATAAAGATTTCAGTAACGCACTTCAGGAAGGAAGAAATGTGCAGTTCCACATATGACACTTCACTCAAAGATCAGCAAAAGGAAAACACCAAAATGGCATGTATTTTTATCTGAAGGGAGTCCTGTAGGGAAGAAAAGTAATTCATGAAAGATGATTCGGGGGAATCATGAGATTATCCAAAGAGTGTCATTTTAATTGCATCGTTCTGTGTAAGGTGTATAATTTATGATGTGGCATGTCAGGTAATCACTGGAGAAGTCTATAAGTTGTTATTCACCTTTAATTGCCATGATGCAAATCCACATGTGGTTTGCGCCTGATTAAAATTCAACTGCTGCCTGGTTTGACCTGTTTGTTTTGCTACTTGGTGTGGTATGATGGGCACTATGCCACCCCGCCAGTGTCTGACATCCACCCTCAGTGTGTGTTTGTGTGTAAGACAGAGAGAGAGAGAGTGTGTGTAACAAGCAGGGTTCTGGTCTTTCCAGCAAATCAGCCGACTCAAGCAAAGTTTCTTCTTCTTTCTATTCCTTTTCTCTTTCATACGTTCCCACAGACCTACCCATGCCAGCCATCCACCCCCTCCCACCCACCTATACACTCACCCATATACTCACCCATACACTCACCCATATACTCACCCATACACCCACCCATACACTCACCCACCCACCCATACACTCACCCACACACACACACCCAAGCCATTAAAGAATACTGCTTTGGTCGTTCCATGATGTCAGCTGACTTACTCTCTCTCTCTCTCTCTCTCTCTCTCTCTCTCTCTCTCTCTCTCTATCACTCTTGCCCATGCCTACAATACACTCCCTTTCCCAAACACACACAGATGCACTCACACATCACTGGATGTTGAAGTCCTGTTTACAGAGGCGTCACAGTCAAAACTAATTTGATTACATTAAAACATGAAAGTTTGCATGCATTAGGTCCCTGTCCAGTTCTGTGAGTGTGTTTCCAACAGTGGTGGTATGGCACCCAGTATTCAGATCCTTTACTGAAGTAAAAATAATAATACAATACTGTAAAAATACTCCATTCCAAATAAAAGTCCGGCATTAAAAATGTTACTTAAGTAAAAAATATTTTAGTATTATTAGCAAAAGTACTTAAAGTATTAAGTAAAAGTACTGCAAAAAAAATGTCGCCTGGGAGTATTAAATATATAATATTATTATTACTGATGCACTAATGTTTATGTAGCATTTTACTGTTTTAGTTAGTCGAGGTGGAGCTAATTCTAATGATTTTATATATTATTAAGTGTATAATCAGTAACAATGTATCATCGTATGAGATCATCGTGTCTATAATCTATAAGATTATAAGAAGAAGATATACGCAGTACACGGAAACATTTCAAAGCCTCTGACAAAGGACTGGCAGCGAAACTCTTTGGAACAACATAACTTTTCAAATTTTCTTTTTTTTTTTTCTTACATCCTGGATGTAATTGTCATAGTTTTTAGCTACTTAACAAGCAGTTGCGTGAATATAGAGCAGGATTGGGGTTTTGGTATTTTATTTGGGATTGCATCCAGTTGCATACTGCATGCACAACAGAACAGTAAAAACATAATTTTTTGTGAACGGCAATTCAATTCACAGTTTAGGTGGTCACGCAGCTTTTTCTGCTGACTTTAGTGTCTGCCCTTGTATGTATGAGCTTAGTAGGTCAGCTAGCCATTCAACACTTTGTAAAGTGATAAATAGAATATTTTGAACTGTATTCTGGGAGCAATGGGAAGGCGATGAAGGGATGCTAAAATTGTGGTAATGTGTTCTCTTCTCGTGGTTCCATTTTGGACCAATTGCAGACAATTTATTGACTTTTACTGAGAGAGTTACAATAATCCAGACGGGATGAAATAAAGGCATGAATAACTTTCAGCGCCAGACAGAAATGGTTTCACTTTAGCGATGCTTCTCAACTGAAAAAAACAGGACTGAAAAAAAGACACTGTCCTCCCCAAAAATACAGCCGTATAGGTCGTCTGTGCAGCAGCTTATTACAACCCATATTTACGTTTATTTAGGCGGTGACCTCTAGTGACTATAGTACTTATGATGGAAGCAATGGCGGAAGGTGAGGTAGTGTAAAGAGCGAGCCAAGCCATGATCTTTTCCTAAACCTAACCAAGTAGTTTTGGGGCCTAAACCTAACCCAACTGCAACAGTTTCGTTAACTCCGCTGTTAACCACTTGTTTATTGTTGTTACCATGGCAATTGTCAAAGTTCTGATTTGAATCAAAAATTACTCTCAAGTTTCCCAAGATGTCTTGGTGTTTGCAGGCATGAAGCCACATATTCCATTAACTTTTTATCATTGTGAATAAAAGCGCTCCACTGGAAACAACCTTCCAACTGATTCCAGTTTGGCCAAGTATACATGAGCATTAGAAACCTTTAACTAAGCTCAAACTTGACACATCTATCCAAAGTATTTTGAACATCTAAACAATGAAAACATTTAACGCCATCAATCTATTACAACGACTTCTGGGTTCAGCCTGCAGGTTGACCTGCATGGTACCTGCATGTTTGTTTTACACTGGCATGAAGGAGATGACCTGGCAGTGCAACTGAGCAGTCAAACAAATTGTGAAAACATGTTGATTATATAAAAAAATTAAGCACAGGAAGGTTTCATTGTCTAAAGAAGAGTTTTAAGGTTTGTATTTATTTAACCCCTTTGGATTCCTGTAAATCTGTTTCCTGCAGAGCGCTTGTGCCACCTCTTCGATTTGTAACAACTGAAGACAGCTCTGGCGTTTCCCGTAAATCAGCAGACTAATAACCACTATTTGTTTCACTCTCTCCTCTCCCACTCACTTTCTCCCTCTCCCTCCCTCCCTATCTCTGTCAGACACACACCCACAAATACTCACCCAAACACAAGCATATCATCAAACATGCATAAATTAAATCAGTCTCAAGTCAAATTGCTCTTTCTTCTTCTCATCTTGGTTTTCAAGTCCTCACATGCAACCAAATACTAGAGTGTGATCCGACACTCAATTATTCACGTATCGATAGATGATTCATTTATTATTCTAGTTGGTAGTATCAGTGTATGTAGTGTTATGTTGACTCATGGTTACACCTTTTTTTATTAATCTAGTAAATAGCTCAGTGATCACGTGTGACTTACTGTAATAAAATAATCACACTAGTTAGACTATTAAACAATTTAAAACTTCCATTTTTTTTATTTTCTTGAAAAGTAGTCCTTAAATATGCTCCAGTGCAATGACAAAAATCTGAATGTAGCAAACCCCTTTTTTAGTAACAGATGTCAAAATCATAGCATAGATTACTGTGATAAGACCTTCAATTGGCTGCATTGTGCTTCCTGCCACTGTTTTCAGCTATCCCAGATTGACAGGGAGTCAATCTGACCTTGAATTCTTTAATACCTAAAAGCCGCATCCTGTCTTTCACTTGGCAAGTGTCTTCCAGATGATATCACTTCTTGGGGACAACTCCTACAACTTGGGACAACTCGAGCGAGTGTTCATAGCTTTAGGGTGTGAGTGATTATGAGTGTACTGCAATCAGCCATTGATGCTTTTCAGTATGGGCCACAATGAAATTTAACTGCTGCAAATTATTTTTGTTTTGGTGGTTTTTAGATGCAGTTTGATAATTAGTTTGAGTCATTAAATCGATAACGACTGGTAGGGTATGAACTGGCAGTCTCTCTTTGGTTAATCTGTTACAGTTTTTTTTCTTACTTTTGGTAACACATAATTGTCTATACTGAGTTCACAAAACTCTTCACACAGTTCTCTTCACTGACATGCAGCTCAGCACAACAGTTAATGTCACATCCAAACAACAGTAAAGCAACCAAAACACATCTCAGGATCAACTCTGACCTAAAAATAACACTAACAGTGTAGTAAGCTAGTAGCATTACTAGATGTATCGCTATTGTCTTTGACGGATCTTTTGCTTATTTAGTATGAACCAACAAAACAACAAAAAGAAAAGAAGGGCACTTCTTTATTCCATGGATTGTGCTATAATAATAATTATAATAATCTTTATTTATAGAGCACTTTTCAAAATCCATGTTACAAAGTGCTTCACAAACAGCAAGATAAAACAGGCAAGTCATAAAATCAAGAAAATAGATACAAATGCAAAATAAAAAAACATATTAAAGGAAAATAAAAGACAGTTCAAAGAAAAATTTAAAACACATAAAATCAGGAAAGGCTCGCCGATAAAAGTATGTTTTAAGAAGGCACTTGAAGGAGATGACTGACTTTGCCGACCTGAGTTCCTCAGGCAGATCCCTCCAGAGCCTCAGGGCCCTGACTGCAAACATCCTGTCCCCTTTAGTTTTACTTTACCCTATACATGTCAAAGAAATGAATCAGATATAGCCAACCCTGTCTTCTACATTTGGCCACAAGTTCTCAACATCACACCTTATGTCCTCTCTTGCAATCCGCCTGGGAAATAATCTCTTTGCATGCCTGATCCCTCCCTGGCAATCCTCTGCAGATATGTCCAGACGTCCAGCATTCATTACGTCCAAGAGGGACATCTGATCATGTGGACGGTGGTCATAAACTTTTCACCTCCATGAGGAAAAGAACGCCACATCGTCCCATAATTACAAAATTTTATGGATTCTCCTCATTTGCCCTCTTTCCTCACCTGGCACAAGCCTTTCATAGAGGTCATCAAGGAATAAAAATACGCACTCAGTGTCCCAATTAGGAGTTTATGCATTTTTATTTTTCAGATGTAGATGTAGTAGAATGTAACAAACTGCAGTCTCATTTTCAGTAATTTTGTGTTATGTTAGGTTTGAACATAAATTTGACTGTTTTTACAACAGTATGTAAACATGTGCAAAATGGAGTGTTAATACAAAGAGTTTCGGTGGTGGTTGAGTGAGAAAACAGTTGTGATGTGGTCATTGTCAAATGTGTGTTAGCAATTGTAAAAAACACTGGCACTCTGGCCAGCCTCCATGTCAAGATATTAGATCAAATTAAGAGTATTTCTGAATGAAAAGCAGAGTGAACTAAGCAGTTCCAGAGGAAGAGGACATTCTAATATTTTTAACCTTTATTTATCCCGGGATCTTTAAAGCAGCAGGCAGCAGGGAGATATGCAAATTTCTCCAACTGACACCCACAAACCGTTTAACTGCAAGGTTGTTACAAACATGTTAAAGATGTGGCTCAACCTGCAGGAGCTAGTGAGAACATGACTATGTGAACAGATCAGATGTTTACTTGATGTCATTACTGACTTGTCCTGCAATAACGCTGGTCCATGCATGTATTCATGCGTAGGCCTATGTGTGTCAACATGTACTATATGTGTCCAGCAACAGACATCAGAGCTTAACAGTGACATTGAATCACTAATTAGATCAAAGATGACGTCTCCGAACCTGGAACACCCCTACCCACCCCCCACCGCCCACCCCCCACCCTGGGGTTCATTGTCTGGTGTTATTATGTTTAGTATGTTTGGCTTGCCTTTACGTACTTGGGTGTGTTGTGTTTCCAATGAGTCTGTTGTCAGATGCCAAGGAAAACATGCTCAGGTGTGTTTGTAAAGAAATGATGCTGTCAGAAAGATACGTATGCACGCATACCCACACACACAACAGACTTCAGAGTTGAGAAATGCAACATCGTCTCCAAAGACACGTCGTTCATTAGTTTTAAATTCAAAAACAAACACCAGATAAGTAAAAACGTGATGTGTTGAATCCGTACCACTTTGCAAGCTGGGTAAGCAGACAGTGAAGACACTACAGGACATGGCTGCACTGCGTGTGTGGAATCATCTAAAACTCAGGATTGCCTTTAATGTAAATCTTTCCATAATATAACATATATGTGTTATATAGCACATTATGTAACTTTGAATAAAGAGGGATTTTGACACAAGATTTCTGATTGCAGTACAGATGCGGTGCAATTAAAGTATTGACCCCAGTGTTAAATTCTGAGTCAGTGTCACGAGAGTGAAAAACCTAGGGAAATACCAAGCCATCTTGATTTTACCCTGCTGGTTACTGTGGTGGGTATGTTAGGGGAAGTAAGCTTGCGTGAACATTTCTGTCATTTCACAACTATAAAAAAACAAAGTCTTGCTGATCTTCGTTCAACACGGACTCCGTGTGTAGTGTCATTATAATGAGCACATGTTAAGTGAAATGTTGACACTCGCCAGATGGAAAGCACCTCAGATATCGCTCTATTTTCCCCACTGCATCTTATACACATATACACACACACAAGCACGGACACAGTTCCCCCTCCCTCCTGTCTCCCTCTATAGTCCTTTTTTGTGGCTTTTATAAGTTAGGTGTTTTCGTGGCCATCTGTACGGGGCAGGGCAAAACAGTTATGCATTGTGGGTTTGGTATCTCTACCCGAATGCCTCATCTCTTCCTGAGAGATTGATTATCAGGGCACTTGACTCCTGTCATGGTAAACCCCATATTCCTTTTAACTTCTGATAGATAGAAGGCTGACTAAGTTCTATATTTAAAGTGTAACTCCACTCAAATTCTGCTAGAACCCTCTCTCCAAGCAAATTTAAAAAATGCAACGAGTGAGGGAACAACGGTAAGAAGTGTGGCCCCGTGGTTATGTAATGTGTGGGTCAGGAGACAAGGGGGAGACTGACTGACACAAATTAGAGGGCGTTAACATTCTTTTTTAATTTAAAATTTATGATGTAGATAAGTCCCAAACAGGCAATGCTATGTCAGCATTATGTCAACTTGAGAAGAATTTCAACATTAACACCAGCATTGATTTGTTTCATCACAGTACAGTCATATCATTTAGTTTACAGCTCAAAAAACATGTTTAAGTGTGCGGTACCTCTTTAAAAAAACACAAGTCTTGGGTTTGAATATTTCACTCAGTGTAAAATCAAGCCTTCAATCTAGAGCTAGAATATACTGATACAGAATGTGATACTGTCAGACAGAGTGGGAGCAGATGATTTTTCCAATCTCAAATCTACTTAAGGGGCAATTAAAGCAGAAAACTGTAAGTTGAGGGGTTAAGTAGTCCACTTAGCTGCCTCAGTAAACTTCTATTGACTGGTGCAGAGCCAGGTACTACCAACACATCCATCAGTCACCCCTGCTATTATTTTCCTTTTGATCAGGTTGTGTGGTATATGTTGGCAGTTTAAAAATTTCTTGAGACAACGTTATAAGCACTTCCTGGGAGTTAAAGCACCACCTAGGAAGCATGTTCCACTTCCTCCTTCCCTGACCTTTGTTTGCGTGATCAATTGTGCTGCTGCAGCACATTTATAGCTTGTGCTCTACAGTAAAGGAATAAAATAACATTTAACAACAACCACAGACCAGACGCAGTCAGTCAAAGTTAATACAGTTCACCAAATCAGAATGACATCATTTAAACACAGTTTTAAATAATTTGCAATGCAATTTCAAGGGAACTGCGGCACACAAAACTTATAACTAATAACAAAAACACATATCAGTTAATCACATATACTTTATACACACACATACAGCTAGTCACCGCAACTATATGTGTATCTGATTTTCATCTTTTTACTCTGCCATGTGCACTTTATTTCAGTTAAAACCAAGATTTTTTTTAAATTGAAATCAGGTTTTTTGATGCAGCCAAGAATTTTTGTTGTTTGTTATATTGTGTTGTAATCCCGAAGAAATTATGTTTTTTGATTTTATGGTTGAAATTGCGATTAAATTAAACTTGAATTTAGGATGCTGTTGTCCGGTTTCAGTTGCTGTGTTTGCATATGTGTCTTGTGTGCGTCAGTGAAGAAGTGTAAAATGAGAAAATCAAACTTTTGAACGGTTAGCCATCAAAGAAACCCACTGATCTATACAAAAACCTGGATTTATACACCTTTTCATACATCTTTTTAAAAAAATGCTTACAATGAATGTTTAAATTCCTGTAGCTCAGGTAAGCATCGTCCTTGACATACAATCAGCCATTGTTGGTTGAAGCAGCAGGAAAATATATTTGGAGCAGAGAGTATATTTATAATGTGTGTTTTTTTCCCCCTTGTTTGAATTTGTACCATGACCAGCACCTGTTCACTTCACCTGCTGAGTTTACTATACAGAAGCTTCACCTGTTGTTTATTTACATTAAATATGTTAGGAGGAGGGATCATGGGTAAATAAGTTGACCTGGTCAAATTTTTAAAGGATTATTTTGTACTTGATGTTGCCAAAAAAATATTATTTTAGTGACCAACACTTTTACAGGATTTTTACAAGGTTTCGCTTGAAAAATATATTATTTATAGAAAAAGGCTTAATGTATTCTGTGTTTTGTAAATGATCAACTACTTGATGATAATTAAGGGAAATTGAGTGGAGCAATTAATTCATAGTTCTGACCAGTTTCCATAATGTACTAACTTGCAGCTATAATATGGAAAATGTTTGTATATTTACCTTTATTTTCATGTCTCTTGTGTCTTTCTTGAACTCGACTTCACTTGTTTTTCTTAATTCACTAATGACCTTTGAAACATAATTGTACAAATCATTATGTGACATCATCACTTCCCGCCTGCAATTGGATCGAATTGTGAGATACGCAGGCTGTCATGTTGACCCAAACTACTGATAACACTGAGCCATAAGCAAAGTATAAGAATGCCATAAAAGCAAAGCCGCTAATCAAATCAATTAATCAGATGACGTATTTCAGAGTTAAGATATGCTACCAAACAGCAAAGGTACAGTAAGATAAAGAAATGGGCTCTGGGAAAATCTCTCAAAACTCAGATGGAGTTGTTATTAAAGAACTTATGAAATATACGATTTTCCCTCAATGATGACAGGTGTACTCACCAGTGCTAAAGTGCAGCAATTAATTTTTTTGGGGGGTGGGGGGGTTGCGGTAGTAAAAGGGGTACATATCTTGGAATAATGAGGCACTTGTCAATCATTTATGGAGAGCAGCAACATGCTACTTACAGGGGACTTAACTGGTTAAACGCCAGCTCACTACATAGGCACTACTTTATGTTCTTTGGATTGACTATAGTGTAGGTGCTCTTCCTTACAGTAATGGCTGAAGTATAATCAAAACAAATGCTTTTGCCCTTTGCTCATGGCAGTTGTTAGGGAATGTAGCCCCAACAGAATATCTGGTGTCCATCTGATAAAAACTGCTGTGGAGATATAGTTGTTATAGAGGAGAATTACTGTCTAATTAAAGAGTAACACCTGATATTAAAGCCTGGAATTGTGAATTTAAAGGTTGTATTTCACTGGTAGACCTTACGAAGGTCTGGTGTCATTATTAAGTGCCTTTCTTTTATTTACAGTGCCGTCTTTGACCTTTGACTGCTTGTTTTGAGATAATAGTGTTTATGTTGGAATAAAATGGGTACCATTATTTTCTTTTTGTGGTTGCTACTGGTAGTAATTTTTCACTGTCCAGCAACTGAATGCAGCAATTACAAAATTTGCTCTCAGATTAATGGTATTTCCACTTTAAGTCCTTGGTTTGATTATTTTGGATCAACACAGGTCCAAATTTCCAGTGTTTTGGTTTTTTTACGTCCTTGCAACTTTCCTCAAAGTTTTTCTGTCTTTCTTTGTTAGTCAGATTCAGGGATGGTGCAATCAAACCTGCCACACGGTTTAAAATGATTGGTTCATTTAATGTGTAAAGTTTTGCAAAATAACTATAACAGACAGGAGTGTTTCTTTTGTTTAGTTGCTTTTAGTTGCTACCAAATAAACCAAACTTATCTTAAGTACAATGAGGTGCAACTGACAGAAACGATTTTAAAAGATACTAAATGCGCCATCCTTAGGGCTCAGGTGACTGAGATGTTTACTATATGATAAGGCAGAAATATGTTTAATCATACACTGTTTTATCTCTTTCCTGATAGAATGCCGATCTGCAAAGTATGAAAAGTAGCCCTCCACCTCTACATCTGCAGCAGACAGAGGAAGGAAGAAGAAAGTGTGATGGCTCTGTAAAGGAACTATGTCTGAAACTAAGACGGAAGCAGACTGTGGGAATTGTGCAAATATACATTCAGCAACAAAATATGGGCAGACAGTAAAAATGAGGTGTCAAGTCAGTATTTACACAGTTTCACATCTGGTTTTTAATGATGTTTCCAGTTTGTCCAGTCTACAGTTTACCAACCTCAGGCCATAAGCTCAAAAACTGTAATGTATATCTTCATGATATATATTTTAAATATTTACAAAAAGAGTTAATACTAAATTAATTGAATCTTTTTTCATTCAAATGCATGTTCACTTGACTGTTGTTAACGTGATATTTTTATAGAACTTGATACACTGAACAAAAAGGGTGATTCATGTACACTAAATGTTTAACAGTATCACAGCATCAACCTGACCTCAGTTGGATTAGTTAATGATTGATTTGTTATTTAGCCAGCTAGTTAGCTACTCGGTCAAAGTATTTTAAAGATAATATATGTGCAAGTGCAAACATCAAAGCAGGAAATCAAACTACCATGAATATCTTGTTAGAAGTTATGGTTTTATGATACAGACGCACTACATCACAAAGGCTCTTTCATTTAATCAAGTGTATCGTGTGTTATTATCCATATGTTATAACAACCGTACAGTTCTGTAGTAAAACAACTTTTTTGTTTTTGTTCTTTTTTGCACCTGATATGTTTTGCAATTGGAAGTCTGCACTCTTCCCATGTCTGTGAGTGATTCAGAATAAAAATGTAAAAGTTAATTCCAAGTTAAATGATCTGTTTTGACTAATTTATCTTGAGAGGCCATGTTTACCTTCACCAAATAAAAAAATAAAAAAACAAGCTTTGCAATTGTGTTTGTGTGTGCATGCATGCATGCATCAGTTTATCAAACTGGTTGGACAGTTTATTATACTTCATGGCAGGTCATTACATCAGCAACAGCTGAAGGTCATTTATTCAGGCATTACACCACAATGGAATAAGGAGAGACTATTCAGGCTGCTAAATTTACTGGTAATTGATGCCCACATTAAAGCACACTTCAAATTCATGTTCCAGTAAACGTCAACAAAGGAGCTTTACAAATCCACAACATGCCTTTTAAATGGTCAAGACAGTTGTTTTAAAATCAGTCCAGCGAGTGCCTTTTTTTGACACCCAAAGCAGGTTTTTCTCTACAGAGTTGTCTTAAAGGAACAATCCACCACAGTATAATCTTTTAAAGAAGTTTAAAATTAACAGCAGACATACAGCTGAAACTTAATGTTGTCTGCAGTGGTGGAGTAAGTAAAAAGTTGTAATACTACAGCGTAAAACAAGTGCTCAATGTGAGTGAGTGTCATACTATTATCATGGCTGTAGCTACAATTTAGGATGCATTGAGGTCATGTCCTCTGTATTTTTTCTGGGAATTTGGAGTTTAAGTGACCTGGGGTGGGTCAACAATTAAAACCTCACACATGATGGGTATTTTATAGGCTGATTCCAGTATTTTTAGACAGTATATTTAAATTTGACTAGTCTTAGACCAATGAATAAAAAATAAAAACATTATTCAGCATTTCTTCACCAGAATTTTAGACAGTATTTAGATTAATGCTCCCTGGGGCGCACCCATTTCATTGCTCAGGAAGGGTGATGTTTCGCTACCCACCTTTACACACTGGGTAGATTTAATGCTATATTGTGTTTTGCATTGGATGTTCCACAGCTTTCATTGTCTTATTTATTTCATTGTAATATTTATTGTGCCTTTCACTCCATAACCAACCTTCGTGGGCACAGATTGCAAATCAGATGAGATTATAAGAGTACAGATTTACACATGGCTCTTTTTTTTTCTCAGCTGACCCCAGGGCGGGGGCTCCATACGTTTTATCTCATCCTTATCAAAATGCAGGTGCTTCTTTACAATGCTCGCCATTTTCCATCAACATTCAGTAATCACGCTGATGAAAAATGGGTTGTATATGAGGAGGAGTTAACTGATTGTTCACTGGCTGTTTAACCTCAATAGATCAGAATGCAGCATAACGTATAAAGCAGGTGTGTTTAGAACAAAGGGCTGCAGTTGCAATTACAGACACACTGGTGTTCACAAACTACTTGACTAGCAACATAATATCTATAATCAAGCTTTTATTGAAAGCATCATGTGGATGCCCTGGCTTGCCTTTTATTCTGAACGTTGTTAAAAGGGCACAATAGGTAATGTGGATGATCACTTTTTCAAGTAGAAATAGACAAATAAAGTTCTTTTCAGCAGCATAAAGAATAATTGGCATTAGAACTGTGCATTGTGAAACGTCACACTGGTTTAAATTGATGCTGTGTTTTCCTGTACAAGATCTCCTTTGCAAGAGGGCAGCAGAAGAAATTAGTAAAATAAGTACAGAGATAAGACACACAGCAAATGTAGACAGTCACACTCAAGCACATACAACAGCCTCAGAAACAATACCAGGCATCTCTAAAAAGGTCCAAAATAATAATAAATTGTTATATTTATCAAATTCAATGAGACATTCAAGTTTTAAAATCCTTTTTAATTGAAAAATATGCAAATAAAACCTGAATCCACAGTTTCTACCTTTAATCTGAAATTTAACAGGAAATGTGTGGTTAGCCCTTTCAAGGCATCACTTGCACCATGTGACATGCCATGATACACTGTCAAGCATATAAGTCACACACACAACAATTAATCCAGGCTTTAAAATTGTTTCTTTGTTTGGAAAGCTTTTTCAGTTATCATCACCTGCCTATTATTGCATTTTGACCTTTCAAGCGGATTAAGTCTATTTATGCTGTTTACAGTCATCAGCAAATACTTGGACAAAAGGGAAAAGATTCCTGGATGAACAAAAAGAAATGTTAAGTGTGTTCTTCCAGCGCAGTGGTTAATTATGAAGGAAAATAGCAGCTGCCCAAAAATATGCAGACATCTTTATCCAGTCAATCTAATTCCGGGATTGATTCCTCACACCCTTTTGTCTCTGAATACTTTGTATTGTGATTTATACTGATCATGAGTAATGTCAATATGAACTATGTTACGCAATGACACTATTTCCTCAAAATGTGTGGGCATTATAGGGGAACCCCAGATAGGGAAGGAAAAATAATTGATGCAACTGCTTACTATATATCTAATAATAAAATATCACATGTTAATCAGTAACATTATTTTTTGTCATATCAGGCTGGTGTATGACTGTGTATTCTTTGTCATTTCATTTATTTATTTATAAGGACAACGCACATTAATCAGCATTTCAGTTAATGTGCCAGTGTTAGCCAGCGGGCTAATTTTCAACTGCAGATGTTTTGAGGTGATGGTTAAAATGTACAGGCAGAGGACAACAAGACGCCATAAAGAGAGAAACAGCAACAAAATAAGCATTCTCGAGACAGTGCGCAAGCCATGCAGAGCAACAGGAAACAGCGATACAATAATACAACAACAATATATACTATTCGGTGCATGTAGCCATGCAAGCAACAGGAAGTACCCAGAGAGAGTGGGCTTAAGTGTTGTAATCATGTGCAATATAATGTGGTGATTTGGGCCCAGCTGATTTTACTTTTTCCAATGAGACCCTTAATTTGCCTGTGGAGGGAAATTAGTTGTCCAGAACAGGGGTCAGTTTACATATCGGCGCTGCTAAGGCTAATTTTGTTTCAGTGCCTTAGTCAGACACTTCAGCAGAGATCCGTGCCAATATGACACTTAAACATCTGGTTAAAGTAATTGATTAAATCACCGCAGATCACTATTGGTTCACATTTAGATTTTTTATTTTATGAAAACACACCAAACAAAAACAACTATATACAGAAATCATTTACAACTGTCTTAAGCAAAAAAAACGTATGAGTTTGAAGTAGAGCTATCACCAGAAGTTGAGAGGTTTGTCAAAATGCATTCTTATCCCTTAAACTAAAATTCACATAGCATATAACGGAAAAATAGATTTTATGTGATAATTATTTGACACTGTACATGAACTACCTGTTGTGAACACTGAATGCGTTCCTATTTGCATTTTGAGGTAAGTACTGGTTACCTCGTATGTATTCATGGTTGATCATATACATGCCCTGCACATTTCTGTGCTATTACAACTTATTGTCACACAAAACTGAGCATCAAAATGCCTTGATCCAGCCAAAAACATAGAAAATGAACAGCATGTGAGTAAATCTGACACAGCAGTGCATTTCACAACTTCTCTTCATAACTTCACAGAAAGGTTGAGGGAGATGAGGGAAGCTCACCGAACTGCTACCGAGCCTCAAACATCGCACAGGGAGGGATGGTGTTTTAGCTTATGGTGTGGACACCATCCATCACAGACTGGAGGGATGACGATGGATGATTCAACTAAGAAGAGGGCTCAGATGGGGAAGTTGGTGGGCAGGGAGAGTTTTATAAAAGTCCAAACTCTCAAATTGTCCTTTCTTGTCCTGAAGTCCTCAGAGCATGGGGGGGATCTGTTGGCAAAAGCTGTTCCAGAGGTCATCTGTGGGAATTGTGAGGTCTGAGCCCAAAGTTGTGTAATGCGGCAGGTCGTCTAGTTCGTCGACTACAAAACAAAACAGAGGAAATATAAGGTCAGGATGGTGAAGGAGTACATATATTAGGAGACGTGGGCTAACCTGAAATACTAAACATTTCAAAAGGTGACACTCTTAAAAGGGGCAGTCTGAAGGGAGCTTTCTGTCTGAGAAAATGACCCTGATGATGTCATAGTGATGTCATCTGTCAACTCAGGTTGGGTCTGAGACTGTGTTATGAACTTACCAAGCAGAGAGGGTCTAACAAAACATACTATTAAGTTGCATTATGGGAAATGTAGGATCCAGTGTTTTTGCAGGTTGACCCATAAAAGGGACTAAAAGTCAGGATATCTCTGCCTCTGCTGCACCAATTTTGATTCTTTTGTTGATCTGTCTCTTGTGAGTCGCTCAACTTATTGCTTTGCAGACAGAAGTTTTTAATAATGCTTAAGAACTCATCAACTCGCAACATTTACCTGAGGAAGATTCACTCCACTGGCTTCCTGGACTGGTGCATGCTTCATTGCACAGGAACCCCTTGCCGTCTAAACTGCTTGACATCCAGTGTGAGTCTTTCTCCAGTTGCTGGCAAATCTGAAACAGCAACACTGGACTGAGTATGGCTATAATATTTTGCACAACTGGAGTTTTACCACACCAAACAGTCTTTGACAATCAATCTTATTGTTTGGGTATTATTACACAAGCCAAACAGGCAGAATAAGACAAACATGGGTATTCCTGTCAATGAAAAATGCATGCTGGTAAGAGTAGGATGCCGAAGGCCATGCTTACCTGGATAATGTCGGTATAGTCGTGATCTGGAAGATCACAGCAAAGACAGAGGGAGAGAAAAAGGAGGGGGGGACATGAGTATGGCACTGTGATATTGATCTGTTTGTATTAACTTAATTGCACTTAGGTTAATCCTAAGCCATTTATTAGCAAGTATGCAATGAGTGTTGTTGTCTTACCGGGGCTGTGTTCAGGTGAAACTTCAAATCTGTGGCTGAAGGTGTTTGGCAAGTTCTCAGGCCCGATCTCAACTGACAAAGACCAGTCAGGAACGTCAGATATAGCCACAAATGGGAAATCTACAAAGGTGGCCAACAACAGCATTAAATACACTTGATGATACAGGAAATTATAGTACTATCAAGATTACTATACATGTTTTCTCCTCACCTTGCAGCTCTGAGTTCACTGTGCTGTCGACTGTGTTCTCCTGAGTGGAGAAAGTGTCTTCCGGCATTGACTCATTTGTGGGAGACTGAGTATCACTGTAGTCCATGTCTTCCTCCGTCTTGATCATTGAGATCTGCAGAGGTAGATAGAAAGTCACATTCAGTGACATTCAGGAAATTCCCAAAAAAGCCATGTGCAGTTAGTAGCTACTGCACCAATGCCATTAAAATAATATTATTTTATAATGCCATTACATTCTCTGGGTCAGTGTGAGGGTGGTATAATAGGCCTCTGACTATGTAACAAGTGTCACAACATATACAACAAAGGCAAATACCACTGAAGTAAACATAAAAGTAGAATGGGCATGAAATATTTATTTACCTTCTTCCTTGACTTTGTTTCCTTTGCTTTGCTTCGTTTATCTGTGCAGACGAAAGAAAGATATTTTGATCACATGATTACAGTTCATAGTGTGATTGCAGAACAAGTAAGTTCAAGTAAGTGAAGAAGAAAAAATTAGCAGCCAGAAGATGCTGCACACCAATGTTCATTCTGCTTAATGCTTTCTCACTTCCTGTCAGTTGTCTCACCTCTAGATTTTGGGGTGGCAGGCAACATCCTGAAGACACGCATGGCTTGGTGGCCTTTGTTGACGCTCTTATCTTTCACCTCCTCAATGTCAGGCAGTGAGTTCATTGCACAGCGGAAGTTGGCTTTCCATGTCTTTGGGTCACAGGTCTGACCTTCCACGTATTTCCCTGCAGAATGCATTTTGTTAAGTTTCACAGTCTTTTAATTCCAAAAAGAAGAATTTTCTGCCTTATTATCTGCAGAGTTTGCGTGTGTATTCATGCTTGCTCACCTGTGTGGATGGCCCATTGTTTGAACAGACATGCGTCCTTGTCCAGCTCCCAGCCATGTCGAGCTGCATGCTTCCAGGGAATTGAGAACATTGTCTTATCCTAGAAAATACAAAAGGAGATACTGAGTTGGAACAAGGGTGGTTGCACATTCAACACAGAATGAATTAAAATGTGAGCACAAATTTTCAAATATTGCAAGAGGCTGCCATTCAAACTGAGTGTCTAACTCATAGGTTAATGTGAACAGTTTTCTATTACATGGCATTAAATTATGAAACATATTATTTGCATAGCACAGTAGAAAAAAACACACACACACAGAACAAGCTTTTGTTCCTTTTTTAGTTTGAACCACAGTATGTCATTTTAGGAAACATATTTAAATTTCCCATTTCCCACTCACAGATAGTAATAGATATGCTACAATTTTTTTTTTTTACTTTTAAAATTTTTTCCTCTGTACCAAAATCCATCCCAACTAGTGCTTCAAACAAACTACTCCAAGCGTAGCATGTAAATATTGCGTGGTCAGCTAGGGAACAACTACAACTACTATCAAAAATGCCACGTGCAGCCTTGCAGAGATCACTTCCCTCTCTAACTTGCCAGGAGGTATGATCCTACAACAAATACATTTCAAAATGTATATTTCTGTATTCCTTTGAATATACTGACAACACGTTTTCAGTAAATGCCATTTACATGAACAATTTCAATTTCTTGCAAGAAGAAATAAGTCTCTCACCTTATCCACCCAGTTTAGACCCGAAATGGAGTTTGACTCGATCATGTTCTCCAGCCATGGCCTCATTCGCATCCTTGACACTGGCATGTTTGCCTAAAATATGCAGGAAAAGAGGAAAGGAGTACAAAGTCGTTAGATAAATTAGGATTGGTGTGCGTGATATACAGTAGTGAGAGCAAAGGAACTGACGCATCTGCCTCGGTTTAGATTTACTGCTGCCTGCTTGCAGCGCGCCGGAGGGTTCACGGTCAGGGCATGCAGCAGAACAGGGGGCGTTTACGCGTAGGAGTCAGCGTTACTTATGAAGAGTAGACCAAAAATAATTTCCCAACTGGATTGTTATGGCATTTAAAAGAAAAGTGTATAAATGCACGTGGACTCGTTTTGAAGTCCAAAAGTTTGTTTTTAAAAGTCTCTGCAACTTGATTTTTGTCCAAGCAGGAGGCATTTGAAGACTTGCGCCTAAAGATTCCCCTGTGCGCGGGGAGAGCTCACACCTCCTCCTGCACTGCTGTCTGCATACCATACACAATATAATCAAGAACTTAGAGACCTACTGGACGCATGGTGTGCAAAAACTATACAAGCTTATCTTAACATCCGGAAACTTAAAAGCATCAGTACATTCGTCATTTAGGGATGTTAGAGGCTACTTACAATTTTATCTTTCAATACATCTATTCAAGATTTATTCTCAAGATAAATAAAGCAGCTCCCGGCAATACAAATGTTTAAATATGAGCCATTCCACGCAAGTAGAAGTGATAAATGAATATCAAATCACTTACAGGCTTTGCTTGTTCTATGATCCGTAAAAGGAAAATGCACAAGAATAGTCCGATTGGATTAAGTTTGTTCCAGAGAAGCTTCTCCTCGTCTTTGTGTTATCCACTTGGAGACCTTTCCTTATCAGAAGTAGAGACTGACTACATATCCTTGACTGCACTTAATTTATACTGTGAAGTGGGTTTTCCCCGGCAGGGCAAGGATACTCAACCACTGTAAAAAATGTCCACCCCGAAAAAAAAATTGAAATAATGTTGACCAACAATTGTTTTTCAAAGAGCAGTTGAAACATTTTCCTATATGATTATCACTTAACAGGTTTTTAACATGCAAGTTCATGCATATCATGATTTTTTTTTAAAAAGAAGTGTGCATATCGTGAATAGATTTAGAATAAGCAGATCACTGCAGTTAACACAAAAATAATTATTTTAAACCAGCAAAATAAACAATTTTCAACCAAAGTGACTTGCACTGTAAACAACTGCCCTCATCTCTCTCCGCATATTTGCAGATCATTCCCCCCTGTTAATATTTAAATGGTGTTTACAGGATCAAATATATAAAAAAAGTTAAGTTAAATTGATATTTTTTACAGCGTTTCGGCGCATGCGCAGCTTCCCCCCACGTCCGGCAGTAGATGGATTTCCGAGAAATCACGCTGCTGAATGCAAGGAGGAAGTTAATAACAACACGGGTTGATTTCGATGACTTCTTGTATGTAAACTGGACCGAGCCCCAACCTTGAACTGTTACTTTCATGTTTTTCTTATATTTAGCACGGGACAGTTCTGCAGACGTTACATTTGACCTGCTTATCAACGTTTAAATATTGCAGGGGTTGTGATATTTGTGTGTGATATTTACTCAAAGAAGAAATAAATACAAAAGTATGACAGGCTATGGTTTTATTATTATATGTTGCATCACATACAGTGGCCTGCATAGTTATAACTATAGTATTATTATTAATAATAACAATTACAATTTCTAGTAGTAGTGATAGAATCAGTAAAGTTTGGACATTGTGCAAAGTGTACCTTAGTAAAATAAGAATATGCATATAAACCATTATAATAAAAGCATAATTGCAACTTTAAACCACCTACACACGCGCGCGCGCGCATGAGTCTTCCAAATACCAAAGTCTACCCACAGTTTGGCATGGTAAATATGTGCATGGGAGCAGCCCTTTAGTGTAATCAGCCACCGAGCTGAGAAGTCAGGCATTTACAAGAAATGGTGTAGTAATTTCAGTCACAAGTAGAGGCAGTGTAGTACAGGCTTTCTCGTGGACTGCTTGCATGTGGGCCATAAGACATGACACAGCGGAGGGAAGTAAACGACACACGGAAGCAGCAGCAGCTG
This sequence comes from Maccullochella peelii, assembly GCA_002120245.1. NCBI lineage: Eukaryota > Metazoa > Chordata > Actinopteri > Centrarchiformes > Percichthyidae > Maccullochella > Maccullochella peelii. Next base: position 29,330 of record LKNJ01001615.1, read on the forward strand.
TGTGGGCTCAAAAAGACAGGCAGCAGAGCTTTTTACACACAGTAGAATTCATGTCTGTGACAAATAATTCACTAAGAAATAAAGCAATGCGTGCACAAAACTGCAAGGGAGTGAATGAAAATGGCAGGATCTATATTCAAAGATGTTACTATAGCCTATCTTCTTAAACATTTTGAATTCCGGTGCTCGGTTTTCTCACTTTTTGCAGCTTTACAGCACCCAATAAATCCTGGAGCTCGTGTTATATAACAGCATGGTCGCACGCGTAGCTGCAGTTCATCATGGGAATTTGGGAAACCCCACACACCCCAGTGTTGTCGCAGCAACCGGTGCTGTCCATCTAGGGGCTTCCCGCGTGGTGCATTTGCAGGCTCGCCCCGGCGGCGTGCGTGCGACGTGAGTCTCGAGCGCGCGCCCGCGCGTCTGGGAGGGAATAGCAGGGATTTTTCCATCGGAGTTTTCACCGGCAATCATTCAGTGGGATTTCCCAATGAAGGCAGAGTTCTGGATTTGTAGGGGAAAATCATCCTTGAAAGTGTCAAACAAACTCCTTTGTTGATGGATGACAGCAGTGTGGAGATAAAGATAAGAATTATAGGAATTCACTGGAGTGGCTGAGGCAAAACACATGCAACTTTGTAGGGTTTATTCTCAGATTAGACTGTTTAGTTGTGTTATCAGCTCATGATTATTACGAATAAATTATTTTATTCGTAATAACCTGCAGGTAGGGACCCCCCAATTCGATTGCACGATAAATCTGAGGGGTCACACATTGATTAATTGGATAGAGGATAATTAAAAACATACTTCTTCTACACAAAACTGTGTTCATTTTTTGAGAATTTTCTCTAATAATGCATGTTCCCTTGCAAAGTACTAGATAGTTGTAGCATATTAGGCCTCTGAAAATATCTAAACAAAACAATTTGACACTCACATGTAGACATCACTTACTTTTAGGGAACAAAAAGGTTGAGAACCACTGTATTATACAGGTTTTAGAGCTATGCAGTGGTAGCATGTAATTGAGTGGGAGTGGGAGGGCATAAACAGCAGGGTAGAGTATATACTTTCTTTCAGATAACATATTTTACCCCCTTTTATCTGAATTTTAGGGGAATTTAGTGTTTTTCTTTGGGCAATGTTGTTGAATCATGACATATTTGTGTTGCAGTTTGTAGCAGCACAAAAGTTTCAGTTTGTTTTAACTTGTTTCCTGTTTCTGGATACTGGCTGCAGGCGTTGTCATCACCTTTTAACTGTTGAGGTTGTTTTGTGTACAGTTTAAATTCAAATACCACAATATTTAACTGTCATTGGTTTACATTTCTCCTTCTCTCCTGCCTGAGTGGTGCTTTTCTTCTTCTTTTCTCACACAAGACATGTTTTTCACATCAAACACTCACCTGCCAAGGCACCTGCAGTGATTCACTCCATGACAGACAGTATAAAAGTAATACTATATTTTACAGGTTTGTAATAATTTCCTCATACTTTCCAAGAAGGCCTGGAAAAAAGTGTAATTTGGTTCTAATCAAAAGCTTTGCACTGATTAATAACCTCTCTAGAATATGCTATTGGAATTAATGAACTGAAAGTGTACTAATTGAACACTGGCCATATTTTCCTTATAATTAGTACCGCAGCTAAAAACATAGTTATTTCCAGGAAACATACTGGAAATTAAACCATAAAAGACCCATAAAATAAAGCATTAGTGGTATAAAAGACAAAAGGTGATCAAATGAGTCAAATATCAAGGCCTTTTGTCCCATAATTTGTCAGTTTGTGACTCTGGTGGAGAGAGAGAATGGGGAGAAAAGGACGAGTGGAAAAAAGAGGGATGATGATGGTGGAGTTGGGTGATGGAGGAGGGGGAGAAGGCAAGGTGGAGGAGAGATAAACAAAGGAGGTGGAAAGAGTTTTTCAACACATGTTTAAAATATACAGACTTGAGTAAACATGTCTAGTTTCCATGAATGGCACAGACATCCCTCAGGCCAATCAGACACAAATTACATCATCACTGCAGATTTCACTCAAACAGGCCCGCTGGTGCAGTTTGGCAAAGTGTTTTTTAAAGTTTAGCACCCCCTTCAGCCCAGTAAGTGTACTGTTTGTGAGTGTCAGCACAGAGACACAATGCACCATCCTTTGTAAGTTCATCAAGAGCAGGCTAGTTTTGTTTGAGATGTTGCAGTTGAGTTGAAATATTCTTCTTATAAAAGTAACCATTAACAAGTAATAAGCAGTGGTGAAAATAGTACTCAGATCCTTTACTTAAGTAAAAGTGCCAATACCTCAATGTAAAAATACTCCATATCAAGTAAACGTTTTGCATTTAAAATGCTACTTAAGAAAATATAATACAAAAATTTTATGAGCTAAATTAACTTAAATCTTACTTTACTTATATCTACCTCTGTGCATTATCAATGCTGATACATTAATGAGTGAGCTGAGCAGCATTTTACTGTGTTACATCTGCCCCTGTGGTTTTCCCAGCCACGCCCTCTACCGCCCATCCGGGGCCCTCATCACTTGCTGCATCTCCCTGAGTGGCTTCTCCCTCTGTCCCTGTGTGTATGAGTCTGTGATTGTGTGAATGATGACAGGTGTGCTGGATCCGGCGCAGAGTCCCACCAGCTGCAACCAGTTCTGTAATCAAGACGTCTACTTATACTCTGCTCAGCCACTTCCACGCTGCCAAATCATGGCAGCTACTAGTTAGTCTGCGTTTCCAGCCCTCTTTGCCAAACATAGCCTGTTCTTGTTTCACATTCTTTCTCTCAGGCCAGCAGTTCCGTCTGCTCCGGCTTCAGCATCCTGTCCTGTGGACCTCACCTTGCCTGTCCTACCTCCCTGCCTTGGACCCCGGACCAGCAAACACGGGCCCCAGCCTCCCCCTGGGTTCTTCCTGCTGCCAGTTCTAGTCTCCAGCATGATTGTTGAAATAAAGTTCCCTCTTGGACATCAATCCTGTCTCTTATCTGTGTCTGCGCTTGGGTCCCCTAGTCCAGTATCTTAACATACTATTGCAGTTGGTTGAGGAGTTAGTTTTAACTACTTTATATACAGTTAGGTAGTGTACCTTGGCGTGAGGCCTTGTCCAAAGGGCCACAAGACAAATCTGAGGGGTTGTGAGATGATTAATGGTGTAGGAACTAAGACAAAACAAAGTTCTGCTAAATACATTTGAAATCTTTTGTCAGACTTTTCTCTAATCTTTCTCTTTTTTGTGTGAAATATTGGAGAGTTTTACCTCTTTGGGCCTCAAACGGTTATTTAAATGAAACAATCTGAGAAGTTTGGAAGGAGAATCACTCTCAGGTGGAACTGCTAACAACTCCTAGACATCTGAAACATGACAGGAAGCCCAACTATACACTGCTTTATAGTAAGAGGTCACAAGCCAAAAAGGTTGGGAACCAATGGCTTAATCAATGTATTATATTTAACAACAAAATTGTACTGAAGTCCTTGAGTAAATGTACTTAGTTACACCACTGGTAATAAGGTGTTAAGAAGCCTAAAAAGGAGGGAGATCAAGGCTTTTATAACTGCAGTTAGTGTAAAGTGCGTAAAGATACTTAAGAGATGTGTTTATGGATTCTGTGCAGACCTTCTGTCTTTTCATCAGAACTTAAAAACAATTGGAAGGTCCTTTCTTGAACCTAAGAGTGGCTGTAACGTAACATGCAAACAGGTAACTGTTCTGCATCACAAACATACTGAATCAGTAGCTCAGTTTCCTTTTCCATGTTTCCCTCAGTCAACACGTTTTCAGTGTGATCATGGGATTTGAAATGTTGTAACTTTTAGTGTTTTTACCCTGTATCATGCTGTAATTGTATGCATTACACTTTGTTCATTTTGTATTCTGTTTATAGTTTGTTCCATTTTGTTTTTCTGTATGTTCATGTTGGATTCATTTAGTGTCTTTTTATTCTTTTTTTATAAAATAAAAGGAATGGTATTTGGCCAAGTGTGTGATCGATAGGTTGTTTTATAGCAGAATAAAACCAAACAAAACCAAGTGAAGTTAGAAGACTACAACGGGAAGTCAGGGGAAAAAAGGGTTAAAGAAAAACCTAAGATTTGGAGGAAGCAAGGAAAGTAAGAGGAAGAGGTGGGAAAGTGTTGACCACCTGTTTTTATCTCCCCACTTTCACTGTCTGCCCCCTTCGTCTGTCTACTTTGTGTAACTTCTGTTTGTCTGAGACTTATTGGTTACTCTCTGCAACCTCTTCCTGTAATAAGACACAGAATGCTTATCAAATGTTGTGCAGTAGCTTTAAATTAATCTTTGGTTAGGTTGTGTAAAGGTGTCAAGTTTGATTGGTACTTTACAAGGAATTAAATTAGATCTCTGAGTTGCTACTCACAACACGTAACATGGTTACTGATTAAACCCTGTGTTGAAACAGGAACAAGGGGATGGCAGTAAAACATCAGGGGTCACTGGGTCAAAGTGATGTCGTGCTACTGATGGCTGTTTATCTTTAGTGCTGTATCTTTGAAACGTAACACATTGGTAAGATAAGACAGACATGTTTTTGACTTGCAAATGAAAGGATAATCTATTAATTTCCATAACTTTTATAGTCACGCCAACATCAGTTTTTAATCTTAATATCTTGCCTTCAGCAGGTCTTTACACAGACATTGTTTGCATGTTATTTGTCATCTCAACACTAGTGTAAATCTGTTTTATCCCCTTAGCTGATTTTACAATTGTGCTTATCCACACATCTTAAAAAACCTCTTACTAACCCACTTATTTGTTTGCTTAGATTTCCTTTGCGTCAGTATTGCAACACAATTGTTTACTAGCTCCAATCTTTGTTATTTATAGCCACGCTAGCAGTGTGTCTCTGGGGATGGCAACGTCAGTCTGTCTGTTGATCGGTCCACCACTTTGGTCCAGACTGAAATATTTCAACAACTGTTTAATGGATTGTCATGAAAGTTTGTACAGACATTCATGGCACCCAGAGGATGAATCCTAATAACTTTGGTGATCCCCTGAATTTTCCTCTAGCACCACCACGAGGCTGACAATTATGGTTTTCTCTAAAATGTCTTCACTACTATTGGATGGATTTCCATGAAACTCAATACAGACCTTCATGTTCCCATCAGAATGAATTGTAGTAACTTTGTTGATCTTCTCATCCTTATCTCCTCCTCATCTAGTGCCATCAGGTCATCATTTCAGTTTGTCTAATACTTTGGTTTACGACCAAATCCCTGCAAAATGAATGTGTTCAGTGCTAATAATCAAATATGAGCATACTAACACACTAAACTAAGATGGTGAACATGGTAAACATTATACCTGCTTAGCATAGGCATGTTAGCATTGTCATTGTGAATTAATTGTCCATGTTAGCATGCTGACATTATCCTTTAGCTGAAAGCACCACTGAGCCTAAATTTAGCCTCATAGATTTGCTAATGTCTGTAGACTGTTAGTTTTGTTGTGTTGTAACATCAACAGAGTTTCAACCACTCCTCATGTTATCAAAACCTTATACATCAAAACGTGCACCTAAGTCAAACTACAAACCAGGGATATTTCTTTTACTTGATCATAAAATGTGTGGTTTTTATTGGACAAGGACAACAAACCATGTTTTATGTAAGAAACTGACATTTTGACCTTAATCAAAGTTATTTATCCCTTTTGACCCCTGACCTTTACCCCAGCCTCCCATATTTGTGGTGACATGATAATGCTTGTCATGTTTTACATAACACTGAGCAGGGTTTTTTTTGTTGTTTTTTTTACTCAATAGATTATTTTTTTTATCTTGTGTGTACTTCGATCACATTGCAAAATAAATATACTAAGTGGGCAGTGCCCTCACCTAAACTGCATTCACTCTCCTGGTGTCCTGCTGGCAGATGACAGGTAGCTTGGTTAAAACTACACTGAAAAAGACAGTTTATAATTTGATTATTTCCCCTCCTGATATATCTGTTTGATCATTTTCCCTCCTCCTCCATCAAGGAACAGCTTGGCTATTTGTCTCAGTACACCGGATCATTCTTTGCCTCTATCTTGTGTGTGGGATCAGAGAAGAAAAAGAAGAAGAACAGGAAGGTGGCGGGTTGCACTGCTGCAAGTGACAGATTAGAGGTCCTGACGACTGACCCATTTAATCAGGTCAGTCACACGAGAGCAGCACAATAAGACAGTAAGCATGTCGGCCACTACTAGAGACACTTGTAAGGAATTTTGTGTTAAATCAATTCACAGGCTGAGTCAGTGAACTAATAGCTAGGACAAATATTAGATAGATGTGATTTATTGCAAGCTTTAAATATTAAATATTCAGATATATGTGCCTGTTGTTGCACTCAAACGTAGCCTTTCCACAGACAGACGGGTCAAATAAAAGTTAGAGCTGCCAGTCACGACCAAAATCATTAATGCGTTCACATATCAGTCTGAAGGCGCTTGACATAACAGCAGCGGTGGAAGAAGTACTCCGATCTTTTACTTAAGTAAAAGTAACAATACCGCTCTGTAAAAATACTCAGTTACTTTCCACCGCTGCATAACAGGATGGAAAATGTAATCACTTTAAATGTAACCACTGAAGTGCCAGTGAGCCAGTGATCTCTGCACACATGACCAAAATAAACTCATTTAATATTTTAATATTTAAAATTTAATATAACATTTTTAATTGCATGTAATTCAGATTTTTTTTGTCATCTCTCTGTTTAATCTATGCTGTCACTCACTCACTGCCCTTCTCAAGGTTACTTTAGTTTAGTGGGCGTGTCTTATTGTATCACGTGATCCTGATGCAAAGTGACTCTGTGTCAAAGCTGTGCTCAACTGCAGGGACGTTCACGCCGCATGGTGTGAGGTACCATGGACTAAAAATAACGGTTTCTTTTAAAATTTAAATATATGAAATATACACAGATACAGGCTGTACTTACAAGCATATTAACTGATTCCATATTATTAAAAAAAGAGAGAATTTAAATGCCCAAATTCAAAGCATGGCTTTTAGGGACAACATCAGAGAATTTCATGATTATTTTACAATTAATATGAGAATTAAATGTGGACTTGGTTAATCCGTTTGCATCCAAAATAGACATTTCATCCCCGGTAACCTTGGCGTCGATCGCATCTTCTGTCCGACCTATAAACCCTTTCATTTCAGCAGGGGTGTCTGCCATTGCGCAGCAGCCAACTAGGTGAAGGTGGAAAATCCACCAGGAGGAAGGATGCTCCAATAGGCCGTCGGGGTCTGTTTCTTCAGTCAACACATTCCGTTCCACAGTGAAAAAAAACAACCTGCTGGACATCGACATCCCCTGCCCAGCTCCCCCATCGTGATCTGTCTCAGATATATTGTCGCCCCCCCTCCTTAATCTGCCAGATTGTCGGTGACTTGCTGCAGTCGATGCTGCAGTTTTGAGCCGCTCCTGCACTGGGACAGCTGACTCAATGAGAAAGACATGCTCGCATTCGTTTTGGTCTCTGGGTCGCTCTGGATTATATTAGGTGAGTTTTGGAAAATCTGTTAGTATTTTTCATTCAGTTTGATGATTTAGCATCGCCGGGCTGTGGCTAAAGGCGATGCACCTGGCTCGCATGGGGCTTGAGGCGCATTGTGTGTCATTCACTGCCGGCTTTTTCATTCATCAAGGGCTGTGATAGGCTACTGTTTCTAGTGTTTTACAGGAGCTACTTCGTCGAGTGTTCAGCCGAATCTTACTAGGCTATATGACTGCAGTTGGCGCTTTGCCTGCACGGTAATGACGCCGGTGCCATTTTTAATTGTTCTCAGACTACACGTGTATGAAACCCAACCTCAATGCAAACGTGTAGCATCTCAGTTTAGCTTCAACACAGTGCTTGAATTTCTGCTCCAGCACTCCAGGGTTGTTAATTAGGCTAGTGCAGCATCGAGGGATTCTCCCAGGTTTGCTTTACCTTTTAATCAGGTATAGCTATGCTACAGTGCGGTGGACGAGCTGCCATGCGGCTGAATGCATGCGGGTCATTCTGCAGATCAGGGATTTCATTTTCCGTGTCGAAGTGTGTGTTTTACGTAGAAAAGCCAACCATTAAAGAAAGGGCTCTTCTCACTATAAGCCAAATTGGTTAAAACGTGTGCATTTGAGGCCGGACAGCTGCTAAGGTCGTGTGACATTGTGCGTAGAAACCGGACACACGTCATTTAAAAAAAAAAATAAAACTATTAGCGAACATCTCATCTCTTTCTTTCACGACCTCCTGCTGTTGCTTGTGCTTCTACATAAACGAGACTGTACAAACATCCGTCTCCCGCACTTGTTAAAACATATTAGCTTGCCAGGAAGCCGGTACTCAGCATTTTTGTCTGTGATGTCCTCCGCCATGCCTCAGTGATGGAGGAAGGATGAGGAAGGATGACGCGCTTCAAATGACTGCAGCTGATTGGACGGAGCTGTCCAGGAGATACGGGTGCTGAAATCCTGCGGCCTACCGGCAAACTGAGCACAGCATGCTCGGCTCTTACCGAGCCCCGCACCCCGGTTTACTGAGCGGTTTTAGGGGCATCGAAACTGTTCACAGACGTCATTGATCTTTAGTATGTCTTTAATATGTATATTTTTATATATTGTATTGTTATATATGTATATTTTTTATCAAGCTGTGTTTTCTAGTAGTGTTACAGACCAGATTATAGGCGCTGTAGGCACAATAGCGGAGGGTTATTACTTGTATGCAATGTGCCATGGAAGAAACAGTGTAAGTGCTCAGTGAAGCATTTTTCTTCAATGGATCGTGGTGGGAGGCTAAGGCTAAGGTTTAATGGTAAATAGGCATAGGTGTAGTGTATATAGGTGTTTATTCCTCCGCCAAAGAGTATAGGTCCTCAGCAGCAGCTGCACTGCGTGGTTGCTAAGTGACGAACAACCAGTCACAGTTGGGATTTTGGTTGGTGCATTAATATTAAAACTTGCTGTTACAAGGTGGTTGGTGTTGCATAGGCCTGTTTAATAACTAACGCAGCCAATCAGAATTGAGGCCCAAAATTGTTTGAAACAGACCGAATTGTTTGACTGTGCATCTGAAGCCGATGGCAGCCCCTTAGGGAGATTCACGACACCTTTAACCTGTCATCACATCCCAACACCCTGCTGCTCCTCCATATAAATAATTCATTTTAATCACCATCTAGTGCAGCCCCACACTACACAGTATGTAAACCTATTCTTTTTCCCTCCTCAATATTTAATCAAAAGGATGATGGTGGCTTTTCCCCACCCTTTGGCAGAAAATAACCAATGATGTTTTAGTGTTCAAGGATCGTAACTGCTCTGCTTAACATAACGCAAAGCCCAGGCCCGTTAGTGGATTAATAACTTATAACTGTATGACTCTACTACTCTTTGGAGGGTGGGAGTGAAGGGGATTGTGAAAATGTTGAAAACCTGCAAATTAAAGACACACTGCATGACTGCACAATATGACTGGATAAATGTTGAGTGTCTGGCCCGCTGTGTAATACATGTCTGTAACTGTGCCCTTGCACTGAGTGTTCAGAGTTATATTCCTGGACAGTTACATGTCTGACAAGTGATTTGTTATATTTGGACTTTGGCAGCAATCATATGTCAAGGTGGGGATTTTAAGATGTACTTTACATATACACTAGTCTAAAGTCTCAATCCTGGTGTAATCAATATTATCTGCCAGTGTGGGTGCTCTCAGATACACATGGCAGTTTTCCCACCGAGTGTTTTTTTTTTGCTGTTTCAGCATTCAGTGCATCCTCTTCCTCATATTGTGGGATGCCTGGCAGTAATGGCTCAGCCTAATGTGCTGAACCAGGTCGGTCTGCCCATCACGTGCTCAAGAAGTTCTCTTACAGATCAGTCTTCCGAGTAATGCACAGTGTTGTTCTTGTTTGGTTTTTGTTTGTAGTCCTGCTCCATTCAGATAAAAACCTCCAATATTGATGGGTTTACAATTTTTACATGAGCCCACCTCATGGAAATGAGAAAACCCTTCGCCTTGTTTAATCCTACAATCTCAGTGTTTGATTTCAGAATTCCGTCAAAAGGAGAACGTTCATCATTCCTCAAACATGTACAATGGAGGAAGCAGTGATATGTAGCCTGTGGCCTGGTGGTTGTAAGCCTTTTTGACTCAAATCCTTAAAAATGCCCACAAAGGTCCCATGACAGGATTCATATGCCCAGTGGTGAACAATTTAACAAAAGTGGTTTTCACTTTCAGGCTGAATAGTTAGTCAAAGCATTTGACGTTTTCAGCATAAAATCACAAAACAAAGTCAAATTACTATAGCAAAAATGTGTTTTTAAATGACATCATGACCCTGAAAAAATTGTCTTGTGGCCCATTAGGGGTCCTAACCCCCAAGGTTGAGATCCACAGGCCTACCTTCACTCTCACTTTGATAGTCAAATCAATCTGGGAGCAGCCTTATTTATTGTTGCTGTGTGTAATTTGTTTAAGTATGCAAATATCAACAGTGTAAGCAGAAGCGTTTATTTGCATGTGTGTGTCTGCACTTTAGGTATATTGTGTGTCACTATGCCAACGTACGTGAGTATCTGTATCATTTAGTGAAGGAGAAGATGAGCGCTGCATGTTTAGGTAGGGGGAGGGTGTTAGAGAGCGAGAGAGTGGTGGAGGGAGGGGGGGTGGGTGTGGTGAGAGAGCGTAGCGTCTGTTGAGCTCAGGGTGGTGTGATACGGAGGCCAGCCAGGCCCAAACTAGGCCAAAGCGCATCTCGCTGCCTTCCTCTTGCTTGCCTCAGCTTAATCTGGCCGGTGGCAATGGGAAGGTAATCACTAGTTTGTATAGGGCGAGGCCTGAGGCCCCTTGACACAGCACACACACACGTACACACACGCACGTGCGCGCGCACACACACACACACACACACACACACACACACACACACACACACATATATACAGACATATATCACACCTCACCGGTTGTCTGGCTGCCTCCGACGCCTTTGTAAGTGCTGCTGCCTTAGACCACAGCTGCTTTAACCCTTCTGCAATGCAATTACAGTTTAGATCTTTTGCCTGATTTGCATTTTTTTAGCTTTTGCTTGATCTGTATGTCTTTTTACTTTAACTTCAGTGCTGCATTTTTTATTTTACAATATATTCCTGCTCAATACATCCCACTTATTTCTTCTGCACCTTATATCAGATTTTGATTTTATTTTATGAATGATAATTGCAATTGCCTGTTGTGCTGCATCTCAATTCAGGAGTGGAAATGGCTGTTTTGCGTGCACAGGATGTAACGGTGTCTGTACAAATTATTCCTCAGTGACAGTGACAGGAAGAAGTTGTGGTTTGACTTCTGGAGGGTGGTCTAAGCAGAGGAATGGCAGAGCATGATAAGGGCGAGTGGTTAAGAGAGTGTCTGAGTGAGTGAGAGAGTAGGTGTTGTGCAAGGATGATTAAGCATTGGTGGTTTGCAATAGGAAAAAGAAAGATGCAATGCATTGAAGCACGTGAAGTTGCAAAACGATAACGTTTAAAGAATAAGAGAAAGCCTAGTAGGATGTCTTTAAATAGACTGCGGTAGTGAGGTTACTACTGGTCATCCGTCTCTGTGCTAATAGGCTGTAATCTCCCCACGCTGGACTCTAATCATTGGTGACGGCCCTCGGATGAGCTGATAGGGCGGGACTTAAGGACGAAGGGTTGCGCTTCCTCCACTTTAAGCCTCAGAGGTCACAGGAAGTCTAGCTGGCCCATTCACAAGCCCTCATCCCCGCATAGCTTGCAGTACTCACACTGCACCAAAATCTTTGCTAAGTGGAATCTTCCTGTGAGAGGAAGAGAAAGTGTCCATATGTAAAATTATAGATGAGGAGCAGCTGCATTAAACAAGCCTTGGTGCAGCAGAGTTTCATAGCTGAAAATCAATGTTTTTTTATAGGTTTAACTCTAAATAGACTGAATAAAGTGTTGTTGCATGGGGACCTTTCACAGGTCTTCGGGGAAGCAGCTATTCAGAGGCACTTTAGATGAGCCATTTGTGGAAATGTAACATGTATGAAGTCAGTCAAATTCCCTTCCGTTCCCAAAATACCGCCACTTCTGGAAGACATTTAGCTTTTTATATGAGTGAACACAGCTGGAAATTTCTTTTTGCTCATTCATTTTATCCATCTTAAGCTAATTCAAGCTAGTTTAGACTTTAGTAAAGATTTCACTTGCTTGTTCTGATCCACATAGCTGAAATATTTAACCTGGCCCTTAGGATGAAGCCCACTGTTGAGGTCCTTTTGCATGTTCAACAAGTTCAAATGTTTATTTTTTTTAATCCAGCTGTTTATGCACAGTATGTGCACTTAATGTTTTGTAATAGATACAATAGAGTTTGCATTATGTGCCCTCAGTACAGTGTTTGACTGTGCACATCTGTCAGGCTTTGGAGGGAACATCAGTGGACATACACTACTGATGTTCCCCACCAAAATAGACATTGATTGATGTAGCATCAAATTTTTTAAAACAACATTTTCATTCATCCATATTTACTACATTTTCACTCAGTCTTAATTCTGTTTGATCAGATAAATTAGATCGCTGGCTGTCTTGAGATAACTCACTTAAGATTAGATTTCAATGTGAGCAGATACTGATCCTGTCTCTTCGTTACATTTCAAAACATGACAGGCGGATGATGTGATTTAATATCCCAGGAAATGATAAACAAAAAGCATGTTATTCACTAAAGTGTCAGTCAAAAGAGAAGTTCGCATGCCAGAGGGTCTTTGAGAGAAAGCTTCAGCAGTTTATGCAGTAGTGGGAAAACGTTTGAAATATAATAAATATGAAATGAAGTATGTAACTATCAAAATTTAGCTTGGCAGCACAAAAGTAAATAGTTTATATTTAAATGGATCATTCTGTTGAGGAAAGCAAGTTAGCTTTTCAATTACATTTTTACAGTTTGACAAAAAACACTTTGAGCTTAACTCAAGGTCGACTTATTAGCTTTTACCGACGCTTTTATCCAAATTCATGGTCTTATTCAGCAGATTTAGCTTGCTCAGTCATTAGATAAGCTTAGTATGGATCTTGATGACAACTGAGCTATCTCCATGACAAATGAGGAACCTACATACAGCATGCTGATTAAGACAGTGAGATGTAGTTGAAAGCTTCAATAAAAGCTAGTAAGTGGACCTTGTTTCTTCTTTTTTTCTTTTGTCAAACTACCGTTAAAGTCAAGAGAGAATGCTCAAGTATAGCTTTACAGTGTTGTACTTGCAATAAATCTTTATTAGTACTTTATGGTTGCAGTCCAGATTACATAGAAGGATGCAGGTCTATTTCCTGTTAGTCCCAAACTTCCCTTAGGCAAATGTATGCATCTGTGGCTTTTTAGTGGATCAGTAGTGAGACTGGTTATACTTTAAATGGTGGGATTGCAGATTGTGTGCACATCAACAACGTCCTTCATCCTTGAGCAACACATCATGCTCTACCTGCGCTTTCATTTGTAATGACCATTCTGCTAAATGTCCGAGCTGTAAATGCAACAGAACTTCCGCTGCAGGAAGGATGATGAAGATATCTCAATTTCCATGGGGTGATGTGCTCTTCATTTCACAAAATTAAAGTCAGAGGTCTTTGAGTTCACATGCTGATAAAGGTCGTTGCTGTTGACCTGCTGTTCTTCTGTAACACCAGCTGTAGCAACAAGCTTTGTAGAAGGCAACAGGGATGGACTTAAAGACCTGAAAGTGTGTGTGTGTGTGTGTGTGTCCCTGGGGTGTGTTATTAAGGTTACTACAGGACAGAGAGTTGGACACCAAACAGGGCCATAGGCTGTAGTGGAGAGAAGGTTGAAACAGCTGAGCAAATTACCCTGTTCAACCAAAATAGTCGCACAAATTTAAACATGCAGCCTGATCTCAACTATCACTGTAAGAGTCCAATTTGTTCTATCAATAAGAGAACTTTTGTCTTCAAGAGGACAAATATGTGGTTTTCTTTTTGTTTTTTAATCCTACTTGAACGAGAGACATTCAGTCTGTGTCCAATTTCAGGGGCTGCATACCTATACGTGGCCTTTACAGGACTGACGGCTTGCGGGCTGAACCTGCACCTTCTCCCCCAGTGAGACAGTGTACCGATAGTCACCTTGAGTGAAGGATACACAATGGTTGTCATCCAAATTAGGGTAAAAAGAAGACTGGATTTCTTGGCGGAGCCTCTCAAATATGACAGGCTTTTCGTGCTGTTATGGTGTTTTCGGTCCAGAAATATATACTTCGAAGGAGTCAGCCCCTGAAATCGGACACAGCCACTGTGTATACTGGAGGGCTAATTGATTCTTTCACTGCCTCCCACCCAGCACTCCACCTTGCTCTGCCTCGCCACAGTCTGACATCACTTTTTAAGAGGAAATATTTAGGTTTTTTTGGAAACATTCGAGGTTAAAATGAGTCATCAGAGGTTGGCATTAAATTACAATCAGTGTTGGTCAGTTTCTGCTCTGAACATTTCCTCCAAATCTTTTTTTTCCTTTACTGGCAGTCAAACAAGAAAATGCAGACGAGAGCAGAACTAAGAGAGAGTGAAACAAGACAGGCAGTTAGATGATTGAATCTCTCAAGGAGGCCAATTAGGTGTCTGGCAGGCTGCGAGTCTCTTGCTGTTGTCTGGCTATTTCACGGCAGGAAGACATGGCACGCTAGCATGTCTGTAGTATAGCATTCGCTGGTTCGTTTAACCCCGCAGGCTCCACATGAGAGCTTGTTCCTTCTCAAACAGGTGCCAGGAGTGGGTGTTCAATTATACATCAGCAGATGTGGATTATTTCCAGATGTTGTCTCACTTCAGCCCATAAATTTTGAAAGTTTCCAAAATATGTTTAGTGCACACATGAACGCTGCATCTAGCATTGCTTTGCGGAGATGAGCCACAAAGAAATGGGTTTTGTTACAAAATGAGATCTTTGTAAGATGGTACCGCATTTTACACGTTTTAAATGGCTTCATAGAAAACACTAGAACAAATAACATCAGTAAAATTCAATATAAAATCAAGGGTTACTGACTCTACAATCCGGATCCGAAGCTTGTTCACATGTTTGTGTCTGTACACAACTGCTGAAATGTCAAAAAAATTTCTTTTTTACTCCTGTAAAGTTGAGTTAAGACGAACCCAGCCTCCTCTATCCCAGCTATCCGCACAGTGGTGTCAGTGGGTTATGGAGTCTGTCTATATTTAGAGCTGGTCGAGTGCTGTTTGCCCTCCTCTGCCTCTCTTTTCAATTACTGACTAATCCATTGTGGCTCTGCCATCAGTGCAGCCAAGTCACATTAGTAATTGAACACAACACAAAGCACATTCAATGTTTTAGAGAATATTTGAACTTTACTCTGATTACAAAATCAATCAAGCATGCAGGCCAAGAAGCAGACAAAGCAAGTAAATAAACATGTTGGTCATGGTCAGTCAGTGACAACATACTCAGTCCCTGCACATTTCATCACAATTTGGACCAGTGCTATGGCAGGTCTTAAAAAGGTTGAAACTTAACATAAAGATCAGTGCTAAAATGTGGCCCTCCTCCAGGTTTTTTATCAAAATCACACCAGGTGTATCTGAGAAATTTTAACTTGGGAATTTTTACCTTAAATTATAGCATCCTCATTTAACCGGTCAGTGTGTCTCTGTAAGGATATTTGCACGTGTCTAGCAACTTTTGACCTTTTAATTATGGACCATTCACTGCGCAAATCATTTTCATAATTTGCTTAGTGGTTGTGTGTAGTCTCAACATATTTCTCTTAACCATAAAAGCCTCAAAATCACCTCAGAAGTGATCATCATAGAGATTGAATGCATTTATTATTATTATCACTTCACAAATCACTACAAAACAAGTCAGATTACTGTTTCTGTACCAGAGGAGATAAACATGGCGGCTTTTGTTGACATCAGTCTGTGTTTGATAGCAGGGAGGTTTTTTGTTTGTTTTATTTATTACACGGTTCAGCTGTTCATGTCCTGTTGGCACGACACCAACATGGAAATTATCTTGTGTGTGTGTGTGTTGTGCTGCCTGCCTGGCTGGTGCTTTGTCATTGATCTTCCCATCAGAACTGTTTCAGATACATCAGCTGTACTGTAATATGGAACAATAAAATGATGAAGGATGTGTACTATAATGTGGAAAACAAAATATATGATAGGAAAACATATACGTGTTACAAGTCCATCAAATTTGAATGTCAGCTGTGTTTTTGACTTTATAAAATCGCAACTCTGTAACACTTTGTCAGGTCACCTGGTTATTTCCAGTTTTATTTTGAAGGACTGCTTTTGCTCATTGCGTTTTGATTTACTTCCTGCCAGTGTTGATTAGGTTCACCTGTATTCAATTACTCACCTGTTCTTCATCAGTCCATCTGTATATAGAGCTCAGGTTTTCCTTTATCTAGTTACCAGAGTGTCTTTGATTTTCTGTTAAGCTTTCCAGCGTACGTTCATGTTTAGTCTTATTTTGTGTTTTGACATTTTGCCTGTTTTGACTGCAGCCTTTGCCTGCTCCACGTCTGCACCTTTGCCTGCTCCACGTCTGCACCTTTGCCTGGTGCTGAGGTTGTATTGGAATTACTTGTGTGTTTGAAGTAAAGACTTTATCCTTGGAACTTTGCTATTGTTTGCGGTGTGGTCTTTGCGCTTGGGTCTCTGCCAGGATCGTTACAAACTCAACCTCATTAAGCTCAGCTGCTAAGAAAACATTTGTTCCTACAGCAACAAAGAAGCCCAAAATTCACTTTTTTCATTCTTGCTGTTGTTTGATTTTACCCATACATAATCAGAAATGTAAAAAAAAATTTAGGTGAGTTACATGTCTTAGAGACTGTATCTTGCGATTTGCACCATAGCTGGAGACACTGCACAGAAGTACTGGGAAGAAATACTGAACTCCCTCTAAAATCTCAAATGATTATTTTTACACTTTTTTTGAGCGTTAAGTAAAACAAAATGCTATGTGTTATTTAGTGAGCTTTAGAGTTATGGTATGGTGTGTTTTTAACTTTGGACAGAGCCAGGCTAGCTGTTACCTGTCCTGTCTTCAGCTCCATATTTAAAGCACAAATACGAGACTGATATGTAACGCTTAGCAAGTGAATAAGCATATTTCTGTAAATATTAAACTATTCCTTTAAAATAACCCAGTTTTTGATATATTAGAATTAAATTCTACTACATTATGGGAGGTGCAATATTGCAGATTATAGAATACTGAATGCAGTACAGATGAGATCAGTCTTTCTAAGGGTGTTTGTCTTTCTGTTCATTCAATTATTTTCCATGTTTTCCATCTTTAACTTTTCTTTTTAGATGTTCTGCTGTCAAGAAAAGTTCTCAGAGTTCTCTGTCCATTCCAAGTACCTGAAGTTGTACCAGATTATGTTTTCAGTTTGTCATGTCTTTACAGTAATTAAGTTTAACTATTGGACAGACTCCAGCTGTGCACAGTACGCAACAGGGCAGGGCGTTACATTCCAGAATTAACTGCTTCAGCATCCACGCACATGTCAATCAATAGAGCGATTTAGTTCAGAACCATCAAGTGGTTTCTATTATTTACTATGATGCTCAAAATTTCCCAGCACTTGAGCATCTCTAATTCCCCATCAAGATTACTGGAACTGCAGATTTAAAAAAGGGGACAACAGAAAAAGAGGAAATATCTGATTAGTGCAGTAAAAAGAGAAGCAGAGAGTCCTGCGGTGTTGAAGAGACGGTACTGTTTTCAGACACATCAGAGGTGATAGTTTCGGTCAGAACAGAAACTCGAGTTAAGTTAAGAGGATTTGACCCCAAGAAGAGTTTGGGAAAGGAGCATCAGGGAATTCACTGTAGAGCAGCTGAAGGTACTGTGCAGTGGAGGTGATGAGCAATAGCGGTATTACAGCATGTGAATGTGGCATCATATGTCAGTGTTGCTTTATAAATGACTGTAGATGTGTCTGCTGACAGCATGTGTGTTTCATGCAGAAATGACATACATCATACCTTCATTAGATCTCGACAGTCAAAAAGAGACTGTTTCTTAAATTGGTCTTGTGTTGTTCATGTGGCTTCCTGAAACCTTCTTTAACCCTCATGCAGGTTCATATGATTCAGCTTCCTGTTAGTAGTGAAGAAAATTGTGCTTCTACTCAAAATAACAGGTGAATGAGGAAGTTGATGTTCTCACGGCCTCACTGTCTGTTGGTTTCTGTGGCTATGTGCGTGTGTGTTTGTGTGTGGGGGGAAGGGGGGTGGGGGGTGGGAGCAGACAGGAAGTGATTCTGATTGGCTGTGAGCTGCAGCAGTGGCCCAACGCCATTTGTTCGGTCAGGTGGTGCTGTCTCTGACTCATTTCCTGGGGGAGGGAAGGAAGCCCTCCAGTCAGCGCTGCAGCCAGCCTCCCCCTCAGATAAATTATGCATCTCACGGTGTGTGTGTATGTGTGTGTGTGTGTGTGTGTGTGTGTGTGAGACATAGGCTGAGCCTTGATGAGCACTGTGCATGGTGTGTGTGTGTGTGTGTGTGTGTGTGCTATCTACTTTCCAGTCCCACCACTTCTCATTGCTGTAGTGAAGATTATCTATTCTGAGCTGCTTTTACAGTAATAGCAAGAATGCGGGGGAAGACCCCTCATCCACCTGTTTTTGAAGCTTAAATGATGTGTTTAAGGTCACAGGATCTGAGTGGAGGAGTGGTAAGGTCAAATGTATTCATAAAACACTATTATCAGACAAGACTGGTTAAAGTGGTTTAAACACAACCCTGAGAAATTATAGGAGGGTTTGGTTTTGCCTGTGTGTGTGGTAAAGTGTGTGTGTCTGCATTTCTTTTTTTGTCTGTCTTGCTTTGAAAATACTGTGCAGAGACTGCACATGTGGGTTTCCTCCTGTACTAGAAAATTATGCAGGTCAGACAAATAGGAAACTGTAAACCTATCGCCTAGACGTAGGTTTATATATCATCAGCTTGCAGAACTTAATACTTTTAGAAATCAGTCACTGGGAAAATAATCGTCATGTATTTTCATATTATTTCCATTTTCAACATTTCCAACAGCAGTGGTCACAAACCTCTAAGCCGTTATCTAAATATCTCCCACAGCACACCTGATTTAGACTGATTTATGCCAAGAAACACAAAATCTGTAATGAAAAAACATTTGGACTTTTTTTGTATTTCAAATGTACATATAATATGTTTGCCACCTTTCTCAAATTAGTATTCAGGTTGTGGTTGTCATAACAACAGTTTTTGAAATCATAAGTCGAAGAGTGTCCTCTTTCCTGCAGAGCTGAGTTCCACCCTGATGGAGAAGATGCAGGCCCAGGAGATGATGAGTGGCCTGAGGATACCGGAGATGGACGAGCTCGGCCAGTTCTTTCGCTCCCTGCCGACCTCCACGCTGGTGGGCATCGGCGCTCTGACCGCCGTGCTGGCGTACTGGTTGGCCACCAGACCCCGCCCCATCAAGCCACCCTGCAGCCTGCTGCACCAGTCTGAGGAGGTGCCGGTAAGATGGAGCACACAAACAGATTTATAGATGCATGAATAAGTATATCAGGGTTAGGGTCTCATTCACAAATGCTGAAGGTGAAAACTTTCACACACCAAGTCTTAAAAGTGCTATTTTTTCCCTTTTCCAATTTTAGTTTGATTTACTAGTGCTCTCTTACCATCCAGCTGCCAAAATCCAGATGAGAGAAGTCAGAGTTGATTAAAAAAAATGCTGATACGCTCATTTAGGTCACCTTCAATTGTTGTCATGCACTCACAGCACAAAGCTTCATGAGCAGGATGGAGTGCTTTGTGTTTTTATTTGTATTCTTTTTGCCCTGGGTTTTACCTGTCAACCACTGCCCTAACCATCTGAACGGTGGAGCTTGTTGGGACAGCAGCCTGAGAGGAAGACCTGCCGACACTACCGCGATCTCCTCTGCATGTATTTCAAAAAAACATATCTTTTTTTATACTTTGATTTATACTTTAATTAAAGAGACACTAGATTAGAGCACAAATCAAAGATAATCAATCAATCAATCAAACTTTATTTGTATAGCACCTTTCATACAGGTAAGTGCAGTTCAAAGTGCTTCACAGACGATACGATAAAAAGACAGAACAAGTGTAGAACAGAAAAACGACAGCAACCAAAAACACAATTTAAGAATTTGAGACCAATGCAAACAAAATACTTTTGTTAGACAAACATTATCATGGGATGCACATGAACCAATGTGTTGTTTTGTGTTGTTTGTTTTTTGATTGGGAAAAAATCTGACTTCATTGTGTGCCTCCATTTCTGAAAGAAAACCTACGCCCTTGACACACACACACACACACACACACACATACACACATACACACAGACACAAGACAATGCCTAATAATACACACTCCCAAACATACACACACCTCATAAAGGCGAAAGAGGGTGATGCAGTATTAAACTAAAACACATGCAGTCCCACTTATCCTTGTGACCATTGGCCTCTGTAATGCTGAGCCAGCAGTGGTGTTAAGACTGTACTTTAACCCTGTTTTGTTTGTTTTTTACCTTCAATTTATAATATTTATAATACTTACTTGTTCATAATAATAATACTAATATGTTTTTTTTGTATATTTTCTTTACCGTTATGTATCAAAGTTACATAATTAATAAAAATGTAAACACAGGACTGTTAGCCACTATTAAACCTTGCTCTGTATTATTATCTGTCTTATTTAATGCTCATAAGCTGTGGGTGCAACGTGGCCTTGATTACACTGCTATCCTGGTTAACCTTAACCACCATTCCAACCAAACCAAACACTGACAGTTGAGGCTGGCAGCATTTGAAGTCAATATGAAACTCCTTTGAAAAGGTTTTTGTGAGGTTTATGTGATAATCTGAGAAACGACACACAAACCCACTCAGGATTTCATGCCAGCATTGTGTTGTGAGTTTCATAACATGCCAGGCTCCCTAATCTTTTCAACCTAAATGACTCATTTGCAAAAAGGAATCTGCTTCAACCGTTCTTTGTTTTAATGAGAATGAACTGTAATCATCCAGAATGCAATGTATGCACCGGGGAATGAAACAAGCTCAGTTCAACTCAGCAGCTCAGATATTTTTATATGCATATGTGAGCTAACAAAAGACATCGATTATCATCTGGAGAACAAGGAAAACAATTTGCAAATTGTGTTTTGATACACCCCCAGAGTTTAGAGAAAAAGTTGTGAAAATGAGTCTTTGTCTCTCTCTTGCTTTGCGTCAGCATGAAGATGGAGGTCACAGGTCCATGATGGGTGACAGCTCCAAGCTGCTGACTCATTACCATGACGACGCCAGGACCATGTACGAGGTCTTCCAGAGAGGCCTCCACATATCTGGTGGGTAGGATGTGAGGTGGAAAAATGAGTACTATTTCGTTGTCACTCACACACATACATACAGATGTAATTATGCATATAGAGGGCTGAAGCCTGCCAACTTTTCAAGCTAGCATCTGTTCCACTAGACTTTAATAGCTTTCCCCATAGACTGTTTCTTTCATTCTTTCTTTCTTTCATCCTAAAAAAAGATTATTATTTCTGTCCATATTAATGAATAAATTACAAATCTCTGTGTACAGTCTTTCTCTGTAGACAGTATTAGACACGTGAGCAACCCTGCAGACAGAAATGGCACACAGTCTGACAAAGCTGTGGTTTGACCATAAAAACTCCAATTATATCTCTGCTGCTGGAGGTAAAATAAGTCCTCTGGTTGCCAAGGTGATGTCCATCGTTGCTAACCACAACGGTGTCAGGGCTCTCGGGGAGTTTAAGTGACTAAGTGACTGACTCAAAATTCAGGGATATTCCTACCTAATGTCACTCCAACCACACTTGCATATTCAGAAATGACTCGCTTATTGTAGTTTATAACCTTCTTTTAAACCATTTTTTGAATATTATACTAGTGTCAAAAAACATTTGAGTATGTAAAAAAGTGACTGGTCAAAGTGAATGATTAGTTACTTAAGCTAGAGGACATCCCATAAAGCATAAGTCAAGCCTTTGCTTGTAAAATACTGTGTTATGAGTGTTCCATCTATTTATTTCAATAGTAAAGCTTGAATGAAGCTTTAAACCTTGTTTTATTTAAAAATGAAGCAGTTATAGAGCGACATTGTCATTCATTTGGAGTCACGTTTGTGTTCACCTGATGAATGTTATGTCCAATATTCACTCTTTTTTTAGCTCTCTTTTTGGTCTCTACCAGCTGCTGAGAAAAATATCTGGCTCTTTAGCTGCTAAATGCTCCACTATGTTCAACAGCTAGTCTCTTACTGTGTCTGTCTGCTGTTTGGTGCTGAGCAGGTAGTGTATAGTGGGTTTTTAAAGTTTTTTTTTTTAACTGAAAACAGCTGCCTTCTGCAGCCAAACACAACGCCGTGAGAGTGAACCAAAACAGTAAAGTTGCAGGCCTGACGGCTAAATAATGAGCTGAAATTCACTATAAATCTCTCTAAAGCTGAGTGGAGCTGCAGATTCATGTGATAATTCTCTGTAGGTTCATCACAACGAGCGACCTCTTTTACATTGTCACATTGTTATTATAAAAATAGTGATTATAGCTGCTTTAAGCTGTTTTAGCCTACATGGTTTGAGTGTACAATCACCATCAGGGCTGCTAACAGTGTTTTGGTCATATATTTCAAAGTGTAATGCTTTATTCATCTGGAAAATGTTTAAGTTTTCATCATATAGGTTTTATAATGTTTTGTTCAGACACCGCTTTGATGTCTCACTGTGTGTTCAACAGGTGATGGACCTTGCTTAGGCTCGCGGCTCCCTAACCAGCCTTACAAATGGATGTCCTACAAAGAGGTTAGTGAAATTCACTGGACATCTTATCTCCTTGTAACAACGACAGGCGCAGTCCTAGAAGAAGAAGTGTAGAAGGGGAGTGAAAACTATCACAGGCAAATGCTACAAAAAGCTTTCTAGCGTAGTAATAAAGCAGAATTTAGGTTGCTTTTACAGTTGTGAATCATTTAAAGATCTTTGTTCACAACGTATTTTTTCAGACATTATCATATGCCTTTCCCATGGTAAGAAATGTTCAAATATACATAAATAGCATTGTTGGTAAAATACACAAACGGCATCTCCTACATCCTAGAAATGTCAAACATCATTATCACTCATCATCAGCTTTGTAATGACTTTTGATGAGCTATAATCTGCCTGTCTAGTCCATTTAAGTAACTTTGTAAATCAACATTCAGGTGTAGTTAGCAACCTGTGCGCCACAGAGGCATTGTGGCATCAAATCTGCCTAGCAACCGAGTCTGATACCGTCATTGCTATATATAGATAACAATCATCCTAAACAGTTACTGTACAGTTATTAGGAAAAGAAAAGCCTTAAAGTTATATCTCAAGTAACTTATTGAGAAGTTAAAACCTGGTTGACATGTCAGGTTGTCAGATCACTATCACACACACACACTGGCTTTACAGTATTGTCATGCTATGCTGCAACAACAATGATGCATATGATAATTCTGTAAGTGGGGTGGCACCTAACGATTATTTTCAGTATCAATTAGTCTGTCAATTATTTTGCCTGATTAATCAATTCATTTTTTAGTCTAAAAAACACCAGAAAATTGTGAAATATGCCCATCACAGTTTCCTAAAACCCAAGGTGATATCATCAGATTGCTTGTTG
This sequence comes from Maccullochella peelii, assembly GCA_002120245.1. Taxonomy (NCBI): domain Eukaryota; kingdom Metazoa; phylum Chordata; class Actinopteri; order Centrarchiformes; family Percichthyidae; genus Maccullochella; species Maccullochella peelii. Next base: position 53,104 of record LKNJ01001615.1, read on the forward strand.
TCCCCATTCAACAGACCAAAACCAAAACAAATATTCAGTTTACTATCACATAGACAAAGAAAAGAAGCAAATATTTGCAAATGAGGGTCTGGAACTAGGGAATGTTTGCCATTTTTGCTTGAAATGGCAAACAAGAATTGACTCAAACGATTAATAGATGGTTATTTTTCTGTCTGTATTTTTCAGCTCTAAATATAAGATCAATCAGTTGTGTTGGGAAATTTGATCTTTTAGGAAATTATAAGCTCCTTTAAACCAGGTCACAAGTCAGTATTTTGATGAACAATTCTTTATATTTGGAAAGTAAATCTGAATGTTTCGCCTTCACTTTGATGACATGTTAACTACACAGCGTTGTTTGTGTGTAATACAGTCAAGTGGTTGATTTCAGATGCAGCAACAGGTAGCGTTCAGTTATATGTGGGGCATACAGTATATCAGCGCTGGCACACGTGATTATTGAAGTTCCCCCCTCTTTTGCAAATTTTCTCTGTGCTGACTGTCTGGGCAGCTGTGATCATCAGCCAAAATGAATCCCCTTTTATGTTCCTTGAAGTCATCTCTAGCATCTCCTACAACAACTGAAAACTTCCAACCTCCCTTGAAGCAGTTTCAGGTTCTAACAAATCCCTGAACATGGGAGATAACCTGACATGTTGTGGAAAGTCGTAGTGGTGGTGGAAGTGCTGGTAGCGGTTAGAAGGGAATTTTATTTAGTGATGTTGAAATCTACAGTAAAGCAATTCCTTAGGCCATATGAGAAGTGAATTACACAACCTTCAACATTTATTCATGCCATAACTTGGGGGTTGGGTGGGTGGAAGGTTTGTTTTGTCAATTGCTTTTTGTTCATTCATGACACTGTGATTCCCGGGAAAGCCAAGTAACTCTAAGCAAATTAACATGAAGCCGGTTTTCTCTGCTGTCTTACACAATCACAGTAACTTGAGAAATGACATTTTGGCACTGCAACAGTTTACATTATAGAGGGTCATGCATTTCTCCAGAAATGAAAACCGTGGATGTTTCCAAAATGAGCTTAAAATTGAGCAGATGACCTTTGATTGTTATTGTGTTTTATAGCTGAAGCATGGCAGAAAATAAACAATACACTATGACCAACACAAACATGGATTTCCCTTTTTTTCAACTCATTACGAGAAGTCCCTTTATTTAGCTGAATAGTTACTAAATAGTACTGTACTAACAGTCTGTGATTTGTTAATTTTTAACAGAGGGGTTGGCCCAATGGGAGCACCCCCTGGCTCCACACCACCAACCAACACACACGAGGCCTAGTCTAATTCTTGAAATTAGAATTGCAATTATAATTTTTATTTAATAGAACTGCCATTAGGCTAAATACATATTTTGTGTAGGTCTATTCTTTTACTGGATGTGGACATTAAGCATTTTAATAATGCTTATTTTTCAAAACACACCGTAGTTTTGACGGTATAAACTTTACCTCGAATTATGTAAGTGTAGCAGCTGAGCTGCATTCAGTGCAGGTTCATTTCCTCAGTCCTGCTCCACTCCTAGGTTACATCAAACATCCATAGTTAAAACTACAGTATATCTGTAGTCTCCCCTAAAATATCTTATTACAGAGGTGGCTTGGTCTGGGGGTGTATTTTCAGCAGCACAAATGCTACTGAATGATGATACAAATATTATAGGAATATTATAGGAATACTACAGGCAGCAGTGTGTCTCTATGATCCTCTCGCTCTTATGCAACTACACATTGCTACTTGAGTATAGAATTGAGTATTTATAATATATAGTATTATAGATCCAAGATGAAACTGACAGAAGGGCGGGGCTGAGAGAAAAATGCGCAATTACAAATCCGTCTGCTACTTCATCACCACGGAGAGTGCCATGGATTTATCAATACACAACACGGATAGGCTACTAATATTTCAGAGCCATGGTCGGGGATGTAGATTCTGACTTGCACAAATATCAGTCCGATAAAGGATCATGAGTCAGGCAGACTATACTAACGTATTCAACTAAACAACCACTCTGCCCCTGCGCTAACAAGCGGGATGGCATCCCTACTCACCCCCCCCTCAAATCGGCTACTGCATACTAAGCCAGACACTGAACACTAAGGAGCATTCCTGCTTCTTACTATAACTGTTTCCCAAGAAACTGAAAAGCAGAAGGAAGGGAGTTTGTAATATTACATGAATCATCACTATTCTTGGAAGACTAGCTCAGCGTTTGTTTGGTTTTGTTGCACCTGGTTCAATCAGCTGTTGTCCCGTCTTCCCACTCCACAGGTGACGGCCCGGGCTGAGCATCTGGGTTCAGGCCTTCTGCACCAAGGCTGCCAGCCCAACCCCAACCAGTTTATAGGAGTATTCGCCCAGAACAGGCCAGAGGTGACTCTCACTCTTTGTCTAAATCTCTCTCTTTTCATGCTGTCTCTCTCGCTCTGTCTCTTTCGACTCCATTTCTCACGGTCTCTCTGCTTCTCTGTATCACACTCACTGGCTCAGACAAGATACATGTAAACCATTTTACAGATGATTTCATTCACTCTGACAACTGATGTAAACACAAACACACACACACACTCAAATACTGTCTCTTGTTTTTCCAGATTAACTTTTTCTGTCTTAAAAAAAAATGTATTGGCTTAAAACGATAATAGTTATAATTTATATAGTCTAATTTACCTATATACAGTGGTTATGCTGTATGTGTTTTAAGTATGATGACTCACGGATGATTGATCTCTAACCCCTGACCTTTGACCCCTGGCTTGTGTGTGATTTTAGTGGATAATCTCAGAGCTAGCTTGCTACACCTACTCCATGGTGGTGGTTCCACTTTATGACACACTGGGTCCAGACGCCATACGGTTCATCATTAACACTGGTGAGAACACACACTTCACACTTAAACTACTCATACAAATGCTAACTGGTAGCCACGCCAACACACACAGCTAAGTAGCAGAGAAAGTATGTGTCTGGATTTTGAAACAGCAACTCATACCAGTGTGACAGACTCAAGCAGTAGCTTTTAGCAGTGGAGCTCCCCTCACTGGTGACTGAGAGTACTGTACTGTGCTATTTCCTGGATGAAAGCTTATTGAAAGAATGAAAAGCCATAGAAACAATCATGATGTCATAGCTCTGCTGGAAATATGCAGCTGCTGAGCTTTATAGCCTTATAAACAGTGCTTATATAGGCCTATGTTTGTACTGACATGAACATAGTCAGACAGTCAGAATGCCACAGCTGTATGACCAGAGGCTGCTTAGCCTAAAAAAAAAAAAGAATGAACTGCATAGTCAGACACTATGAATCTTTGAGCTGAACTGAACTTAATCATTAATAGGTCATTTGAGATTTTGAATGCTGACTCAAATTAAAAACACAAGAACTGATTTACTAGATTATCAAAACCTCTCTCTCAAAACCTTGATGAATCAGAAGTTTGAATGAATCCCCACTCCACATCTGTGTCTTTTTGTTTTGTTCATTTTTGTTTCTTATTCTGCTGATATTCACACAAGGGTGCGCATGCTCTTGTGTGCTTGTGTCATTTCAGCTGACATCGCCACGGTCATCTGTGACAAAGTAGAGAAAGCTCAGGTGCTTCTGGATAACGTGGAGCGGAAGGAGACTCCGGGCCTGCAAAGAATCATCCTGATGGATGACTTTGACTCTGCCCTCGTGGAGCATGGCAAGGGCTGCGGTGTCCACGTGCAGGCCATGCGGGAAGTCGAGGTATGACATGTAGGAAAGAAATCACTACAAAGCTATCTGGTGGGGTTGTGCAAGTAATTCAACATATATTTTGAAAAGTATACACATAAATGGAATGTTTACAGTCAGGTGGCCCCTTCACAGAGGCCAGAAAATACTCAAAGTTGTCTGAATTACTCTTTAAGAGAGCTATTTTATTATGTTCTCCTGGGTGGTTGTCAACACCAGTATAATGGTACTTGACTGATGTTTACTGTAATTCAAGAAATAGTACTTTTACCTAGCAGAGTCTGGTGGTCTTTTTCCATCCCTGTCAGCTTTTAGGCTAATCAGATATGTTTTCAAGTTTTGCTGCACTCTAGCTTCATCTAAACACCAACACAACGTGTCATATCTAGATTTATTTAAATCTTCTAAAGTGTTTGTTACATGTCCATAAATGCAATCAGGTTATAACTCAGTGTTGATTGCCTCCAATATGGCTGCTAGAGGGCACATTACTGTATGTCACCTGAAAGCTCTCTATAGACTATTCGGGGGAGGTGAGCGGAAGCAAACACGTGGCCATTGATCCATTGTAGATCTGCACCATAACCATGAAGTGTATGCTTTTACAGTAGGAGATCAGGATGAATTAATTCCATAAAACAGCTGGGCTCTGTAGTTTTTAGCAAATGTTACTCAAACAGAAGTACATTCTGCATTTGTTGGGGACTATTTTCAGCCGTGGATTCGGGTCTCTTGTGGGTATTTACTGCAGCAGGACAGTGTATGTGGAATTGACTCAAGATAAACTACAGTGCCAATGTTAATTTTAATGAAGGAGCATGTCACCCAGTGCAATAGTGGCAATGGAGGTCTATGGCACAGAGGAATAAGCTATATCAGGCCAACATTGTTGATTTTGGTCTTTTCATGTGATATGTTGGAAATAAGAAACGTGTACAGTATATAATTTAACTCACTCACCACAGTAATGACCGCAGCGACACCATACTTTTTTATAGTCTGGTAAAAGTCATGAGTCTCAGCTAGGCAAAAAGCTGTAATTCTATAAATAGCCAGTCAAAACAAGAGAGTTTGTTAGGTGATATTCATCTACTCCTGTCTGGCTGCACAGAATCTGACAAATGTGGCATTTCACATGCATGAAATCACACACAGACAACACAAAGTATAATCAAATTGACTGTCATGTGTTGTTATGCCTCTATGTTTGAAGTGGGCATTTACAATAATTCCACTGCCCTTTAATTCCTGTAAGTGTTAATGCGTCATTAGCTCAATCACAACAAATAGACGTATGAAACTGGTCCAGCAGATCACAGCTGTGTCTATTGCAAAAGCCAATTTTTTCTTTCCTTGTCTTTCTTTCTTTCTGAATGCATCATGAAGACAAAAGGAGAAAAAACATTTTGCATGCTTAAATGAAATAAACAAAGGATTTATAGCAAAATGAAGACATTCCAATGAGTTGCAGAAAGCCAACACAATCACAGGAAAGTAGCTGGCAGTCACACATGTGTACATAACTGTCACTTTTCTGTGACAATCAACCTTCATGAACTGTACCAGGATGATAGATGCCAAGCTCATCTGGTTTACCACGTGGCTTAAAAGAAATGAGAGGATTTATTGCAAATACTGTTGAACACAAATTCAGCAACAAAGCGTTTCTGGAGTTAGCTTTTCTGACCAGGTTTGCTTTGCATCAACACAAAACCACAAATGTTTGACCTTTTGATAAACGGATGATAACAAAACACACATGCTCTGGTCAAGATTGATACTGTCCTTTAGTTTAGAAAATTTACTGCAGAACTCAAAAGACACTCACTATTAAAGGAGTCATGGGATATAATACTAAAGCTATGTCTAATAATATAATTTTAATGTCATTTATGCACATCCACTAGTAATAGTTATTTTCATGTTGTTTTTTCTTACAGGCTCTGGGAAGAGAGCACTACAGAAAACCTGTAGTAAGTACTAATTCATTATTCCACTATACAGAGAGAAAAATGAACTGTATATTTTTAGCATTGCTAGCAGCTTGGCTCTGGAAATGTCGGTCTGTCGGTCTACCACTTTGGTCCAGACTGAAATATCTCTATTTAGACTATTAGATTACATACAAATTTTGACATTCATGAATCATGCTCTGTGTTTAGTGCAAATTACGAAAATGTTAGCATGCAACACTCTAAACTAAGATGGTGAACATGGTAAACAGTATACCCTCTAAACATCAGCATGTTAGCGTTGCCATTGTGAGCATGTTAGCATGCTAATACTAGCATCTCACAGTAGCAAAGTACGGCCTCACAGAGCCGCTAGCATGGCTGTAGACTCTCTTTTTGGCTTTTTGGTGAAAATGTGAATTAATTGAACTTGTTTAGAGTCTGTCTAGTGATTAATGTAATAATTTTGTGACATTCTGTCTAAATAAATGACACTAGAAAAGCAACATGCTGTGTTGCTGAAAGCTTTTACATTTGCTGTTCTGTCCAAAATAAATACAAGTATCTGTAATGTGACAGATCTTTTGGCTTCATTTGCATTTTGCTGGTGTTTACAGATTAAACACTGAGCACTGACAATTCAGTCCCAACCCTCTGGCTACTGGGTGTTAGCCATCTAAGCTAGTATTTACTCTCTGTTGAAAAGCAGAGAGAGAATCCCTTTAAACAGTCTAAGTGACAGACAACTTGTACATGAACACTGCACTGCTGGTACGATGCCAGTTACTTTAAATACAGCTCTACGTATGAACATTTAACGTTCCTTATTCTATATGGATGTGTGTTGGTGCAGGTTGCAGTCATGAAGGCTGCAAGAAGTTCATCTCTTGATAAGGTACACGTCAGTCTCATGCTAGCTGACCGATACAATTTTTTCTCCACAGCCACCAGCACCAGACGACCTGTCCATTGTGTGTTTCACCAGTGGAACCACAGGTAATAATTATCTAAATTGTGTGAATAACATGCATTATTTGTGTTTGGTGCTGAGGAATTTACACATAAGTAATTCAGGAGCATGGGCGATGCAGCTAATTGTCTAACAATGCTAATCAGTATCTCTTTATTCCTGTTACCATTATTATTAAGGTTTGAATAACTGTCATTTTACAGCCTGTTAACAGCAGGGCCAATCATGTTCATATTTTAATGAGAAATAAGAGAAGACAAGTCATGATAGACTAAAAAAAAACATGACATTAGATTTGGTCCATTAAGTATCTAAAAATGCATAATTTGGATTAAAATCTTTTTTTTTTTTTTTTTGCTTCTGTTAAACTGTCTGATCTGCGTGCATCCCCATGCAAAATATTTCCCATACTGCTCCATGCCAAGCGCAGGAACAAAGTATGCCCCAATATAATTAGAAGACAACCACACCTTTTAACAAGCTTTCTCACAATGACTTCAGGCCAAACAATGTTTTTGGCTTATTCTTTGCTGCACTTACATGTATACAAAGGACTAAGTCCACTGACCTGATACTGCTCCCTTAAACTCTAGTGCTCTCTGACTCATAATCAAATATACTTTGTTCTCCCTGTTGTTTATGCATTTACAAGTTATAAAACAGAGTTCACCATTTTGTGGATACATATAAAACAGCTGCATAGGTCAGACTTGTGAACGGGTCACTTTGAATTCAACTAATTTAAAATATCAATTAAATTACACTTGATTTTTGAGTGATTAAACACTTATACCGCATTATTAGTTGACAGGTTAGACAGGACAACCTGCTGATGACACACCTATTATTACAGTCATAACATTTTCAACAAAATTTCTTTCCAGGTCAATGCAGTCATGTGTAGCACATGCATTAATTTTTTTTATTAAGAAGACTGCTGAGTTAAAAAGTACAAGCTGGCACTAATCAGGTTACTTAATATGCACTTTCCCAAAAAATGGCAAGTTTTGGGTGTCTTGTCGAAGAGTTTGCAGAATTCTAAGAATGATATTTGTTTGATACCTCATTTAGAACAGGGGTTCCTGGGATTATAATGATAAATGGATCAAATACTCTTTAAGGAGAGATGGGAAGGCGAGCGTTTACTGTAAATGATTCCAGTTTCTTCACAGCAGCAGAGTGACATAATAGTGAAAGGATAACTCGCCCTGTTTTCATTATATAAAAATTCACTCTGGATCCCTCAGCATGTCCTGACACATTCATGTGAGTGAGGAAGCACCGTTGCTTTTTTGGGAGGTCTTATCCCACAGCAACAGCGGCTGAAAGCAACAGACAAGGGAATAAAAGCCAGGCCATGTGAGGACACACTGGTGTCAGTTTACAAGTGACACCCTCTGCAGCTCCCCACATTCAATGGTCCACTGAAAACGCTGCCACCTGCTGGCTTTGAGAGAGACATGCAGCCACTCCAACGTGGTGTTACATTTTCACTCTCTGTTTCTCGAGAAATCCTTCTGCCTTTGTTGCAACATCTTTTCAGCTCTGAACCAAAAAAGTTTTCCCACAGTAAAGTCAAGTCAGATGACATGTCTGGAAAGAGGAACACTTTATTTAAGAGTCATTGCTTCACATACTGTGTGTAGAAAGGACTGAGCTATTACATTACAGTAATTGACAACAAATACCGTATTATAGTCTATAATAGGAATTGCCACACACTTAGTAATCACACAAGAAAGACTATGATTCAATGATCTAATTTTCCATTTGAAATAATGGTGATTCAAGTAAAATATTTATTAATTGATGTCTTTATAGATTTTAGAGGTGAAGTAACTTGGGGAAAAAAAGAGAGACAAACAATATTCCCAAATTTTAATATCTCACTTGATTCAATTAGTATGCATTGGAAACAACAATTTAGTGTATTGTATTCTAAAAAGTACAACAGATATACAGCACATATACATTATGTATGTGTGTGTACAGACAGCACATACTGTTGTCCGTCAATGGTGGTTTTAAAGTGTGCAAATGAGAATGAGAATTATTTATTAATTTGGTTCCCCCACCTCATGCTCTGTCTGTCAGCAGCCTACAGTATGAGTCTGCTTTGAGTATCACACTATTTAACAGCACAAAAACATCATATAAAAGCTCCTTTGTTAATCATTCCTGGGTTCCAAGACATGAAATGTGAGTGTGAGTGAAATTCAGAGGAATTTCTTGCAAAACTCAGGTTTGTCTCCCCATGTCAGATTCCTTTTGTGCTTCCCTTGGATCACTGTTTGATCCTCGGGGGGGTGAGGGGAGGTTCACTTCTGTGATTTCGGTGTGTTTGTGTTTTCTGTCTGCTTACACAGGAAACCCAAAGGGAGTCATGCTCACCCATGGGAACGTGGTGGCAGATTTCTCGGGCTTCCTCAAAGTAACAGACGTGAGTGACCCTCTCTTCTTTTATCCTTTTCCCGGGAAATCTTTCATGACAATCCCCCAGTTAATGATTTAATGAAGACATCTGACATTTCCAAGTGATTCGTCTGTCTGGTTTTATTGTGTTTGTTTTCTTTGCCCTGCAACTTCTACTTTTCATGAAGTTGCCATTGCAAGATCCTTTTTTAAGGTTTCCTTTCTTCTGTCTCCTGCAGAAAGTCATTTTCCCCAACCAAGATGATTGCCTCATTTCCTTCCTGCCACTGGCTCACATGTTTGAGAGACTTATTGAGGTAAATGGGCTGAACTGAGATATCTGACCACAGGAATGAGATAGTTATGTGTTTATGAGTTTCAAGATGTTAGGAGGGTGGGGGCAGAGGAAGGATCTATGTGTACAGCATGACTTTGAAGGTGGGCGTTAATTTGGGATTATTTAGTGTGTGGGAAGGAGAAAGAGAGGGAGGGAGAAACTGTCCTCCGTTTTCTTCTCTTTAGTTTTGCTTTCCAACTCTGGGGATGAATGCCATACCAACTTTTTACAGCAACTGGTGTGCATGTTGCATCATTTCCTTGCATACTGAAGCGCACACACACACACACACACACACACACACACACAAATACACATATACATGTAAATGTGTGAGAACCTTCAACTTTGCCCACAAGAAACCACGTTATTGAGAGAACTCAGGTTAAGGCTGGAAATCAGAGAACACTGCAAGAACCTATTTACTGTAAAACCTGTGTTTATCTGCAGCTGGTTCTCCTACCTACTGTACCTCCTACCATATTTTTTAACCAAAGCTGGCATATTTAAGTGTTTTTGTGCTGTTCAGTTTTTGCTGGAACATTTGGACTGACTGAGGAGTGTCTGAATTTTACAAAGATTCCACTGTTCAACTGTGGAAAACTACTTGCTTTTGCAGTTTCAGTTTTAGTCAGAAAGCAAAGCTATAAGTAATTCCATTTATCCCACGTCACTGCTGCCAAAAGGATACTTTCCCTATCTGAAGTCTTTGTCGTGCACATGCCCTCCTGTAAAAACCCAGTTAGAAACACTGTCAAGAGTTTACATGTCCAAGAAATCAGGTTTCTCCTCCATAGAATGTAGCTGTGTCAACCGATTTTCTCTTAATCCCTCACTGAAACACACTGAATGACTGAAATCGTTCTCTAAAACCCATCTTTCTGTCATGAAGAGGACAATCTTTCCCCTGAGATACAGGAAAACTCATGCATGCGCAGTGATATCCACATCAAACAAAGAAATAAACAGTAAAGGTTTCATCAGATTATTTAAGGGTTAGATTCTGAAGTTTGTGTCTGCTTAGTCACGCAAAACTGCGGCTTATAATAGCACCTCAGTGTTACCAAATCACACAGCAAACAGGAAACATCAGCTCTGCTGTTAACGACCGTACACTACACCCATTCTAGCTTTTCCTGTTTTTTATTTTTTTGTTTTGCTTTTTTCTTATCATCATACCCAGATGCACTGGTGGTTTGGTCAGCTTGGATTGGCTGCCATTTTAAACCACCCTGCTGAGAACAAATGAAGAGCACATTTTCAAAAATGCTATATTTTCCATTTTGAGGACATAGTTTGTTCCTTGGTGTTCAGCGTTTGTTTCACAAACAGAACTGATTATATAAACTAAAATGCTGTGCTCTGAAGTAAATCTACACATACTGGTAGCTCTTTAGCTTCAGATTTTCATCCACTGTGGGGTTTGACTTTCCCGTCAGCAGCTTCCATCAAAGTTTTGACCAAATGTTGACAGCAAAAGAACATCAGACGTAAGTCGAGGTTGGTTTTACTGAGAATCTATGAAGCCAAATCCTGTCAATGAAAGGCTCTGGGTGCTTGCTTGGACTGCATTCAAACATTAAGCAACTGAAAAAGTTGTGCTGAGAATGCATGTTCTCCTTAAATGACTCTAAGCTCTGCTGCACCTTTTGAATATGTTGTAAATCTTAGATATCATTTTTTCACTAAGTGGATTATTATGCAGGCATATGTGTGCCTTCACATGTGTGTCATGTGCCGTGTGTATCACACAGCCATTTGGGTTGAATCAGGTTGAACCCGCCTGGTTTGTTTGACTGCAGCAGCGTTGTCAGCGGCGTGAGACTTAGACACAGGAAACCACCTAACTTCCCCAGAGAACAGCATCAGATCACACAATAGAAGCAAGTTCAGGAGTCGCACACAAACAAACCACTCCATATCTGATACTGGTTATGTCGCCGTCAAAGAGGGAAAAAAAAGGAGGGCGGACCTTGTGCTTCGCTGTGTCCTCAGACAGCCTGAGAAACAGGAAAGGGTAACGTACTGCCACTTGACTGACAACAAAAGGATGTGTACTAAACCAATCATCAGTCCATGTTCAGTCTGTGGAAGTGTCACAATCTGAAAATGATCTTAAAGCGGTGTGTAGTGGTTGTGTGTGGGGACGGTCAGTCTCTATGTTGCAGCAAAATTTCAATCAGTTTTCTTGTTCTTGGTTTTTCGATGTGTTGGTTGTTGATTGTGTCAGGAGGGCTCATCAGCAGCACTCCACCCCGCGTGTGCGCTGGTATTTCCTCTCATCATGCCTCAACATACACATTGCCTTGTTGCAAAACAATCAGGAAGTTCATTTCAGTTCACTTCAAAGACCCAAAAAAACCAAAGTTGTCCACAACTCACCTGACTTAAACATTTTTCTAGTTGCTGAAAAGACAATATCACTCATAGAAACCAGTGGTGGAAAGTAATGTACATTTACTCAAGTACAGTACTTAAGTACAATTTTGAGGTACTTGTTACTAGTTCAGATTAAAACTTTACATTAAAAAATGTACTGATTTTGACAGTTAGGGCACCTTGAAATAATAGTAAAATTATCCAACATTTCACTTAAAAAGCAAAGATTAGAGAAAAGTCCAAAAATAAATACAAATTAGTGCAGCAGAACTTTGTTTTTTTCTTCTTCTTTCTTCTCCCACTAATCATCTCACGACCCCTCAGGTTTAATTTGTGAACCACTGGAGGGGGCCCAACCCCTAGTTTGAGAACCACTGGACTGAACCACCTAACTAAATAAAGTAGTGAAAACTATAGCTCCACCTTGACCAGCTACATTACCAACAGTAAAATTTTGCTTATGCACTGATGCATCAATCTAATAATGTCATAAATAATACATTAGTCACTGGGGCCCTTTTTTCTACAGAACAAATACTTTTTCTGAGTAGGATTTTTAATGCAGGACTTTAACATGTAATGGAGAATTTTTACATGTTATACTGCAAAAAGTGACTCTAGTAAAGAATCTGAGTATTTCTTCCACCACTGATAGAAAAAAAGAATGGCTTCCACACACGATAACCTTTATTTTAGCCCATTTATAATATAATAGAATGTATAGATTCTAGTGTGCATAAGCTCTTGCCTGTTTCTAAGAATCATTAGCACAATTGTCAAAGACAACCTTAATGGAGTGCTTTCGAACATATCACAATAAAAATCCGTGAAACATCATATGCAAACAATTAGGGTTCGTCTTTTTGTTCGATGGCATGAGATTTGAGAGTGTGGGAATGAGAACCCTCACCCTTTACGACAAGAATGATGACTGACTGATACATAAACTGGTGTTTCACATGAATGCCCAACAAGTGTTTGTAAGTTTATCAGTAATTTACCTGTTTGTGATGTATCTCAGCACTGAGTATCCACCAGATTATGTACAGAATTTTATAAACATAAACATTTATTCTCACTTTATTTGTCCCTAATGCACTTTGAACTATTGGTTTGGAAAGTGCTATATGAATAAATTTTACTTCCATGAAATTCATCAAATGAGATTTACCTAAAAACTCAACTGATTTACAACCCCTCAACCCCTGTCAGTGTTGGGACTTTCTTTGTAAAATATACCACATAGCTAGTAGGGTTAAGCTCACTATTTTTGCATCTGTCTCTGCAGTCTGTTGTGTACTGCCATGGAGGACGGATCGGGTTCTATCAGGGCGACATCCGTCTCCTCCCAGATGACATGAAGGCCCTGCGGCCGACCATTTTCCCTGTGGTGCCTCGACTGCTCAACCGCATGTACGACAAGGTGAGATGGTGGATAAAGAAAAGGCTTTTAAAGAAACAGTTTTCTTGTTGCTTGTTCTGCTGGCAGTTTAGCAATTTAGCTTGTTTAGGTCATTGTGGGTTTCAGCTGTGAAAACGTTTGGGAAATTGTCCCCTACTCTGACAAGGATTTGTGGTTTGAATATCTAATGAAACTGGTTACCACTAACCTTAATAATAATTTTTTTCCATCTAGTACTGTAACTGCGGTTTAGGGATAGAATGAAGTGTTGGTTATCAACTATGACTAATGCATTCCAATTCGTTTCCTCAGAAATCCATGCTGTTTAATGAAAACCTCTAAACTGTAAGAGATGAATAATGTGAGAGGAGAAATTTGGGGTGGTGTTACCTGCTTTCTGATTATTCTGGAGCAATTTACATAAATAAATGTACAACAGCTGGAACGAGAAGGCACTGCCCCCAACCAAAGCAAACATGTATTTTGTCTTTGTCTCCTCTGCAGATCTTCAGCCAGGCTAACACCCCGTTGAAGCGTTGGCTGCTCAACTTTGCTGCAAAGAGAAAAGGCGCTGAGGTCAGCAGTGGGATCATTCGCAGTGACAGCATCTGGGACAAAATCTTCTTCAGTAAGATTCAGGTAAATAGTGTTTCTGAAAGGTTCTTTGAAATACTTCCTAGACTTTTGACAAAGTTAAAGGAAGTTATGCATCTCACTACTGCACTCCAGACATTCCTAACTGTCTGGCCTTAAGAGTGGTGGCACAAGAGTATGTCACACCTGTTTGATACTCACTGACTGCATCATTTTTTTGTTTGTTTGTTTGTTTGTTTTACAGATTTTCACAGAAAAATTGGTATAAGAAAAAATAGGTTTTCTCAAAGGAGCAAATTTCACAACCCTGCAAGACACTGTTCACTGTAGTTTACAGAAAGACGGGTCCACTGTGACAATAACAGCTCATAAAATGCTTATGGTAATAGTATGGTATGGTAAGAGACAAATGGGGAGAGAAAGGGGTTATTATGCACCAGAGCTCCTAATGGTAATTACAAAAACAATTAAACTATAGACTGTTTGATCTGCAAATAGTATCTTTATAATCTGATTTTCACCCATTCTGTAAATTCCAATATAAACAAGCTGGTGTACCTGTCATATCTGCCTGTATTTACTCTCTAGTGCATTGTTGTATTTAACCACTTGGCATTCTGGGTAATCTTTCAAGTGACCTCTTTGCAATTAAACCCCTGAAAACTTAGTATTTCTTATAACATTAAATATTCATGGCTAAAAAAATGAAAAACGACTTAAGTTATTATTTATTAAGAGTTTAATAATCAAAATCTCAGCTAACCTGCTTCTCCAGGACTGTGTGGGCGTGGTTTGTTTAGATTTCATTAAAGGTGACCAAACAACCACCAACTCTGATCAGATTCTGATTCAAATGTTGCTAAATCCTGATTGGTGCTCAGAAATACTGTATGTAACATCACATTTTTCCAGTCAAACACCCAACCACTTCAAACCAGCGAGAAGAGCCCAGAGAAAAAAAGGAAACCAGAAAACTCTCATGTTAAATAACCAAAACAGTTCAAACTTGGGCAGAAAATTGTGCGTTCATGTTTGACCCCATCGCTCATAGTAAGAAGCTGAATGAGGAAAAAAAGATTTTCAGGGCCTTTAAAGTCCATTCTCTAAAATCCAATATAAACGCCAATAGATTCCTGGATTGTTTTTTTTTATTTATTATTAATATTATTTTAAGAAAAAGAAGAAAATTTAGGAAAACAAAGACCCCTCTGTGTTAATGATGTGTTTCTTCGCTGTACAGGCCAGCCTGGGAGGAAGACTGAGGATGATTATAACAGGAGCAGCTCCTACCTCGCCCAGTGTCCTGGGATTTCTCAGAGCAGCTCTGGGATGCCAGGTCAGACACACACACACACACGTTTGTACTTCTATTTTTGTGATGAACGTCATTGACATAATGAATTCTGTAGGCCCTACCCCTAACCACCACATTTTTATCGTAAGGCATTCTCTTGATGAAGGCATTTTAACCTTGTAAATTAACCTTGTAAATTATTTCTATCCTGTTTAAACTTTGTGAATCTTGTATTATTTAATTGTATGATTTTACTACATTATTGTATTGCATCATTTAATTGTTGTCTTTTATTGTATTATTTTCCTGAATTGACCGTACTGTTTTATTCTGTTTTGTTTGTAAAGCACTTTGTAACTTTACTTTCGAAAGGTGCTATATAAATAAAGTTATTATTATTATTATTATTATTATTATTATTATTATTACATACAATCCAAACCCTTACCCTATCCTTAACCTAAGCCTAGTTCTAAACTTAAAGTGGCTATAATTAAATTTTTTGTATACAATGTATTAGTAGTAGTAGTAGTGATGAACCTGCAGAAAATGATCACCCAAATCTGCAGCTTTACAGAGCTTTATAGTGAGTTTCAGCTCATTGTTTAGCTGTCCGGCCATCAACTTTACTGTTTTGGTTCACTCTCACCGCTCTCATAGTGTCGTTTTAAGCCACTGCAGGCAGCTGTTTACAGGGAAAAAGCTCTTATAAACCACTGTACACTACCTGCTCAGCACCAAACGGCAGACGAACACAGTCAGCGTCTAGCTGGTGAACATAGTGGAGCATTTATCAGCTAAAGAAACAGATATTTTTCTCAGCAGGTGGTAGAGAAAACAGAGTTAAAAGAGAATGAATATTGGACTTAGATTCATCAAGTGGCCAGAAACACGACTCCCAATAAATGTTAATGTTGCTCTGTAACTGCTGGGTGTGTGAATTAGCAACTGTTTGCTAACAAGTTTGCCATATCAACTTAAAAGGTGAAAATATGTCAATGTGTCCACTGCCCCCTAGTGGCCAAAGACTCAGTTATTGCAAGTTTAACCCTCAAACGAAGTCTGAACCATGAAACAGACCTGTGCAGAAGTGAGGATCAGACAAAATGTCTCCACTCTCAAGGTCTAAAACTCAAATTGGTCCTCAAAAAGATAGGAACAAACTATGTACAACCAGAATGCAGAACATGCACAGATACACTTGCTTCTAAACAACACATTCACACACAAATATAGTATGTGGGTGCACTCAAGCACCTTAACGCAGCCCTCCCCACAATGTCTGTGTCTGTGTGTAGGTGTACGAGGCGTACGGCCAGACAGAGTGCACAGCTGGCTGCACCTTTACCACACCTGGAGACTGGACCCCAGGTGAGCGTCAGAGATAAGAAAGACAGACAGAAAAGAAAGAGCTATAGGCCACATTATTATCAGTCATAATTCCTGCTTGGGTGACTGCCAACATCAACAAGCGGATGTAAAAGACAAGTAGCCATCATAATGCTCTTATAACTGCCTGTATTTACCCCCTAGTGTGCTGCATTGATGGTAATTTTCCAAATGACCTTTATGCCATCATAAAGTTGTTGCTGAATTAGTGTTATAATAGTCTGTCTAATTTCTCTGAAGACCGTCATCAAATAATAGATTTTAGCTGGAGATCAGCCAAAATAAACCAGTGCATTTTAATACATCACCTTTGTTTCTTATTTCAGCTGTGCATTCAAAAGCAAATATATTATTATTATTATTATTATTATTATTATTATTACTAAGTACACATCATACCATATAAACAAATACATACCTAATGCCTATACCCTTCATTAAACTTTATAGGTAACTGCATCTCATTTTGAAAATTCCTATGGAAATGCCAGATTTGGAACATTCCTGGAGTTTCCCTTGTCAAGTGGAAAATAGCGCAGAGAGAGAGAGAGAGAGAGAGAGAGAGAGGTTGGACAGATGGATTAGTGAAGGAAATGTTGTTGGAGCAGGTTGCCATCATGAGAACTGGAAAGCTTTCCAAGATGATGCCATATTTCTTTCAAATGAATGAAAGTTGAAAAAATGTTTCCTGTGTATTTGGCCTGTCTGTCTGCACACCAAAATCACCAGACAATTCAGTGCTGTTCCTGGAAGCCTGGTGAGCATGCCTGTTCAGTTAAGTTTACCCTGTGTGGACAGAACTTTCACAACATTAATTTTTGTATAAAATAGGCTCAGTAGGTAAACCACAGTGAGCTATCTTAATAAATCCACGTAATCCCTGAAGAGGAGGTGGAGATTAAGGTGTTGAGTCAGGATTTTAGTAATCTTGAAAGTCAACATATGAATTCTGCACACTGAGATACAACTCAACAGGAAAAGGAGTTTCTTTGAGTCATACTTGTCTGTTTCATACATTTTTATTGATTAAGATTTCATACTGTACGTGAAACTTTTTGTTAGCATGTCAGTATCTGAGTATTATTCGTAGTGTAATTTTTATCTGTTGCTATTTGACTAGAGCAGAAAATGTACTGTAGTTAAACTCTGTTGTATAATCTGTATGTAAAAGTAAAAAGAAACATCTGCATTTCAAATGTACTTTTGAGAAGAGACCCTTATTGGATCTGAGCTTTCCCAAGTGATTGGGATTGGGTAAACGAAGGAGGTAAAAGGTTAAAAGTAAAAATGACTGCCTTTTAAACATTCTTAAAAAAGTAAAGGAACGCTGAGAAGCTACTCAGTTGCATTAACACTTGCCTTGGCTCTTGAATTCAGTGTTAGCCCTTTTCTCTTCTTATGTCTACATACTTTACTAAAGATGAGTGAGACAAACACTAAGAGAGGAATGCATATTGTATCACTGCATATCAGACAAAACATGACAAGCACATGGCATGTGCCTCAGTCTGTTGTGCAGCTTGCAGCAGGGGCAATAATTACAGTACAAGACTGTTGGATAACACTCACTATGTTGACTAACATCAAAATGTAGCCTGGCATCACCCCCTGCTGCTCAGTTCAGATATTGCATGAGATATTTGCATTTCTATGAAAGAATATTGATTATTGATCTTTCTTCCTTCCTTTCTTTTAGACTTCATAGGCATTAAGTTTGAAATATTTTTTTTATGAATGTAACCAAATGTGTGCAGGTGAATATAAATTCTATTCAGTTTTATATGAACATCATGTTAATTTGCGTATTGTTGAGCTTAGAGTACAGGGTACATGTATAATCATAAAATGTTGTTAGTTATCTGTAGGAAATTCATTCAGTGGGCAGTTCAATTTGTGACCAAAAAGGAGAAAATATATGAAAAGAAAAAGTTATTGAGTTTTTAATTTTTTTGCTTGCTCTGACCCTGTGAATAGGTCACGTCGGGGCCCCTCTGCCATGTAACCTCATCAAACTGGTGGATGTTCCTGAGAAGAACTACTTTGCCTCTAAGGGAGAGGGAGAGGTACGCAACATGATTTCGAAAGAGAGAAACATACATATTGTACATGTATGTGTGTGTGTTCATCACAATATCCACACATGTCAGAGAGCTAAATTTAAGCTCATTTTAAATTGACTTAAAATGTCAAGATAAAGAAACAAGGCCCAGATATGATACTCGTAAAACAACATTTAAAAATGATTACTACAGCAGAAAGGTTTCTTTTATCTAGGAGTTGGTATGCAGGGCAAAGAAAAAATAAGAACATGCATTTTTTTATAAGATAAAAAGGTATTACCATTTCAGACTTTTAAAAAAATGTTACTCCTCCGACCTCGACCCTTTTCCACTTTTCTAATCTCCCATCTAGGTTTGTGTGAAGGGACCAAACGTGTTTAAGGGCTACCTCAAAGACCCGGAAAGGACAGCTGAGACGCTGGACGCAGACGGCTGGCTTCACAGCGGAGACATTGGCAAATGGTTACCTGTATGTACACAAAGCTCACATCAGCTCACATTATTTAGGCATAATGATTTAGCATTTTATGTTATACAGCATTTGCTTTAAATAATGCGTTTTCTTACATGAGGACCTCCAAGGATTGTTTCTTCTTCTTGTCATTTATTCAACCTCTCCTCTCCTGTAGAATGGCACACTGAAGATCATTGACAGGAAGAAGCACATCTTCAAGTTGGCGCAGGGCGAGTACATCTCCCCTGAGAAGATCGAGAACATCTACATTAGGAGTCAGCCCGTGGCACAGCTCTATGTTCATGGAGATAGCCTGCAGGTAAGAATACTAACACACACACACACACACACACACACACACACACAGCATCTTGATGTCCTATAGACCTTAATTAATCTACATCTTAGCTGTAAACATTAAGCTTTCCAGGTATGCCTATGCTATGGTTCTTGTGCTCCATTTCAAGCCAGGACAAATAAAATACATGATCACCTACCTGGTGCTCATTTCTAAGCTGTTAATTAGTACATAATATTTTGACTTTTTCCTCTTATGTTTGTGTTTGCTCTTTCCAGTCCTGTTTGGTGGGAATTGTGGTTCCTGACCCTGATGTCATGCCTGAATGGGCCAAGAAAAAAGGCATATTAGGCACCTACAAGGACCTCTGTAAAAACACGGTAGGCGGCACACGACTCAAACGCTTCAAAATGCTGTTAATAATAGATGTTGAAAATGCTGAAGAATTCGACAGAAGATAACTTTCTTCTTTTGTCAACAGGAATTAAAGAAGGCAATTCTTGAAGATTTGGTGCGTCTGGGCAAGGCCAGTGGCCTCCACTCTTTTGAGCAGGTGGGTAGGCAGTTATATATTTGGGTTTGGGGCAAAAACAGCTAATATTTGGTCTGCCTTTTGTTGTAGCCATATTTTTCTTATCATCTTTAGAAAATATGTTAATGAACCTTGGTCTTAAAGCTACAGTATGACTCAAGTAAGGTCTGGGATTGTGGATTAAGGATTATGTCGTAATGTCTTTATAGGGTCCTTGAGTATTGCAATTATTCACAAAGACTTGTGTTATCTATAATAATAGTTGCCTAAAATTACACTAAACCAGGGTTCTTGTCTACTCTTAAAGTTATATAACCAAGGAAGCTAGCAATAACTTGGGAGAGATTCTCAAGAATCTTGGTCTCATTCAACATCTTTTCCAATCTTTTCCATTTTTCTTTTAAAGGTGAAGAACATCTACATCCACAACGAGATGTTCTCAATTGAAAATGGCCTCCTGACTCCGACGCTAAAGGCCAAGAGGCCGGAGCTGAAGGAGTTCTTCAAAGAGAAGATTGACCAGCTCTACAGCAGCATCTCCATGTGAAGGCCGGCAGACCTCATTTTCCTTCAAGCATCTTAGCACTAAGATCTGCTTTGACCATTGACCTGGGACAAAGATGTGACACCTTAGGCTTAACATGCTGTGGGAAAGCAAGCCAAACATGGCCCTACTGAAGAAGATTTAAAATGAAAATAAAAACAAAAATAAAAACCTAACAATAAAAACAAATCAAAGAAGTGAAATGTGAAAGTAAAATACAATACACATTGTAATGTGTATTTCCTTTTTATGTATGCATTTATTGTGTTTAAATTACATGAAAGCATATGTTAAAAGGAAAATGATTTAGCTCTTAGCCTGTAACTGAATTAATTGTTTTTCATTGTGACATGAATTTTCTATGCCGCATTAAAAACAAATCACAAAACTAAAAAGTGGTGCATTTCAGTGTGGTCCAGCATAGACCTGCCAATACTAAATGCAAAGCACTGTCACTAGTTTTCATGAGGAGGTGCAAAGGAGCTTTTTCTTTTTTGAAATGGAGACGCATTGTCAATGTCAAAATGAAAAACAATCAACTGTCCAATCGCAGCTTTGGGGACGGGGCTTAGCATGCCAACACAGAATGATGGCAACCATGACAGATAGCCTTTCACATTAAAACAGTTTCCTGTGGGCTAGCTGACCAGTGGAACTATTGACTGTACATTTAGTTACATTTCTGATTAACTGTGAGCAATGTTAAGGGATGGATTGCGCCACAGGAGGCTGTATAAAACGTTCCCACCGGTCGGCTGGGGCCTTTCTCTGTGGAGTTTGCATGTTCTCCCCGTGTCCGCGTGGGTTCTCTCCGGGTAGTCTGGCTTCCTCCCACCATCCAAAGACATGCAGGTTAGGTTAATTGACAATTCTAAATTGCCCATAGGTGTAACTGTGAGTGTGAATGTTTGTCTGTCTCTATGGATGTATGTGCCCTGTGATTGACTGGCAACCAGTCCAGGGTGTACCCCGCCTCTCGCCCAATGTCACCTGGGATCGGCTCCAGCAACCCCGCGACCCTCTAAGGATGAGCAGTATAGATAATGGATGGATGGATGAAAAACAATTAATTCAGTTACAAAGCTAAATAATGTGTCCTTTTAAGACATGTTTTTCATTCAGTTATGACACACTAAATGCATTCTTTGCTTGATTTGTTTTAATTTAAGCATTTGAAATCTTCCATACTTGCTATCCACCCAAACAAACCATCAAATGCTCTGTCCCCAGCACCAGAAACTCATCAGCACTTTTATGTTGAACAATCCATTCCTACTTCCTGCTTCTCTTCTCTCCTCCATCAGTTTACCTACCAGCCAAACACAACCTAAAATCCACAGTTGTACGACAGCAAGTGTGATGTCTTTGTGTATAGTGTAGCTCAAGGAGATTCTAGATTTGTGATAATGCTGACACCTTGTGGGACAGAAATGGACTATATCCTCAGTGGAAAACAGTAGATTTTCATTGATTGAACAAGCAGCTGTCAGCAGTGCCATTAACCAAGGCCTGATAAATCTCACCTGATCTGACACAACAAGGATTACTTTTATGTTCAACCCAGACATTGTGCAATTAGACAAAAAACATCCTCCTGTTTGAGGTCTAAATTAAGATAATAAGGTAGGGAGAGTAGCAGCTCCTGCCTTACAAATCATTGCCACACTGTTTCATGTGGAGCCTCTGAATGTTTGAGCCACATCCAAATCACAGTTCATGTCACGTATTCACTCATTCATGGCTTCATGGCTGTGATCGGCAGTTTAGCATGCATGCTCCTTGTTTATATGAAGGACTGGCCCACTGTAACAATCATCAAGGTTCACGCTCTGCAGTTGGTTCAATCACAACTTTCTTTACATCCATCTTTGCACAAAAAGTATGTCAGGTAAAATAAAAAAAAGAAATACAAAACCAGGGCTCAGGGCAATGCATGCAGTTTGCCCTGCAATGCTGGGACCATTAGCATTTGACGAAAAAGACAAGTTTTTCTTTGTGGCCATTAATAGCAGGTTGTATGCAGCTGCCCACAGCCACTGCTGCTAGTGCAAGGCTTTGTAATGTAGGCAGAGCTGATGAATTCCACTCACTGAAGGAAAATAGAACAACCATCAACTTTTAGACAAAAGAAACACTTTTTTGGAGGGTTTGCACATAGAAGTAATGTATAGGCTTTTTAAGTTAATTACCATCCCAAAGCATAAACAATGTGGATGTACATAAACAAGGACAGCTAGATGTAAGCATATTTATTAAATCAATGGTTTGGATGGGTTTTTTTCTCTCTTTATGCGTGTAGTGAGATGAATTGTACTTATTTATTTATCTATTCTGCTGTAAAATGGAATCGGCACCATATCCTTGTAATGATTGAGTGCAGCAATTGGGACTAAGGGAGGGTGGGGAGTAGGACACGGGCAATGAAATAAAAGATATTCTGGAATGATTTTAAACTAGTGTCTTGTTTGTTTTTTCATGGTGTATTCAATGCTATTTGCATACAGGTTTTATTTTGAAAGGTTTCCCTGTAAGTACTAGCATCTGTCTTGACGCTGGTATGAAAACAAATTGGACTACTCTCCAGGAAGAAGAACTCAGATCATACTTAAGTAAAAGTACAGAAGTATTATCAGCTAAATGTACTAAAGGTACTCTTTTTTTGAAAATCCTGGGGGTCAAAGGATCAGACTATTTGCTAACTCTGCTTTTTTTGTGAAATACTGGATACTCTTAAGGCCTCAAACTATTATTTAAAAAAAACCCATTTGAGACGTTGAAATGGGAAGTCAAAATGGGAAGCGGAACTGCTAACTTGTAGAGACATGAAACATGACAAGGGGCCCCAACCAGATACTTTTTTGTTTGGTCACATGCCAAACAGGTCACAAACCACTGGTTTAGTCTTTAACAATGTATTGTATTTCATAAACATGTCATATGTTTTATGTAAAATCTTAATCTGAAAAGTAACTAGCAACTCAAGCTGTCAAATTTCAAAGATTTACTGCTGTCATTTGTAATAGCCTAATGACGCTAATTATGATTTGTACTTAACTTTTAATGTCCCTAAAATTGACATTTACACTTTTTAGTGTTGTAATTACTCTCGTTGACCACTAGGGGCGGTGCGTGCTTATAGCTATAGATATACTGTATACACGTGTATGATTATACGCTGATGCCACCTGTCAAACTCCACCATCATCAAAGCAGCGTAGCTAGTAGCATACCAAGATTTCCGTTGAAGACTTTCAAAATAAAAAATGAATATATGGGGGTGAGTATTTTCCTTTACGCGGTTTTAAACGGTCAGCAGCTGATTGGCAGATTGACTCTGCAGGTGTGCTCGGTTGCTAAGCACCGGAGAGGAAATGTTCAAGTATTATTAGCATCCGGTCTCATTTTTAACCGTTCCTCCCTCAGGCTTTATGAAATAATATCCCACATTTAGGTTAATGTGTTAGCAAAAATTCTTCTAACGTTGGTGATAGCGAATGTTTTGTATTAACTTATAATAATAGTACATTTCTATCGGAAATGAGTCGATACAAGGGCCGAGTAAGGCTCAGTCGTGGCAGTGGACTACTTAACAAACGAGATACACCCGTGAAAACAGCACTGAGCAGACGAGACAGTAAGAAATAAACATCCAAACACACAAACATACATTGAAAGGGAGGCATTTTTCTTCATAAAAGATAATTAGCCCATGTCTTTCTGAGTTTGGTTTTGAGCGGCTGTGCTCAGTTGCCCTTTAAAAATACAGTTAGGCTAGGCTATTTAATTGCAA
This sequence comes from Maccullochella peelii, assembly GCA_002120245.1. Lineage (NCBI taxonomy): Eukaryota > Metazoa > Chordata > Actinopteri > Centrarchiformes > Percichthyidae > Maccullochella > Maccullochella peelii. The sequence continues at coordinate 77,249 of LKNJ01001615.1, forward strand.
AATTAAATTATCAACATCGCTCACAAGCATTTACTTATGTTTCTCGTTTTAGTTTTGAACAACTTAAAATCTGTTTATATTAAACCTACTTTATTGTAGTCAGTGCTTTAGGAGGAATTTATTTAATAAATATGGATGTACTGTTAAATTCAGGTAAATGAATTAGCTGTATCTAGCTACTATCCTTCACATTTGTTCTTCAAAACTTTTCAGAGTGCAGGAGACTTCTGCCCAACAAGCACTATGAAGCATTTCCAGAGGAACCTGAGGTGGAGGAGGTGAATATCCTCACTGTCAAACCAGCCAGCCCAGTGTTGGTGGGTATTCTGATTGGTAAAGAGATATTTATATGTATGGATAACAAACTCTAAATCAATTCTTCTTCATAATAATGGTATTGACATACATAAACTGCTTTCCCTCTATGGGAATGCTGGATAAAGGGCACAGTATGAGGTAAGGGAGCATTAATATAGCTAAAACAAGTAACAAAGCAGCAATTTTACTGTATTTTAGTTTCAGTATTGCCCTCTTTTTCTTGTATGTATGTGACATGTTGCATGTATTATTTAAATTAAAGTTGTTTTCCAAGGTTTCTCAAACTTTTTTTATGTTTTACTCTTTCCTCATTTTACATGCTTATCCTTTATACACACACACACACACACACACACACACACATTAAGTCTGTCCACTGCAAATCTGTGCTACACTTGAGCAGCCCAGCATTTGCTGAAAACTCCAGAGGCAATGGCGTCTCGCCTGCCGCACCAGCTTACAAAAACAAATATGGCTACCAAGTGGCACCAGCAGGTCGTCCAACCATTCAGATAACTCCTGACGCAGAGGCTTTTAAAGGTGGTGAGATGGCAGTTAGAGAAGAAGAGCAAAACTTGGCAGTGACTCCGGAAAGCATCACATCTTTGAGCATGGAGTCAGACACAACTTCCAGCTCTGATGACGATGAGGAAGACTGTTACTCCTCTCCCTCTACGACCTCCAGCAGTCTTCCCTCCCCAGAGATCTTCAGAAAAGAGACCTATGGTGTGTGTGTGCACTTTTTGTATATCCACAACCAGAATATGAGGTTATTCTATTCTAGTTTTTTATCTCTTCTCTTCACAGTTGAAACATTGACTTTCCCCATTAAGGAGGAGCTGCTGGGTCTCAATGTTCACATAAAGAACTCCACCTTGCTGGATGTGAGCCACGCTGAGCGCATCCACATGTATCAACCCCCCAATCTTTCTACCATCATCGGTAATAGTGTTAGAAAATCCCACACGATATTGCTAGTCATAATGGGATTCACAGAAATCAAGTATAGAATAATCATTCAAGAGTATTAATTGTCATGGCCTTTTTATCACCACTTGATCGCCACAGTATATTAGCAGTTGGTCAGTTATAGCTTATAGTGGATTCAGAGAAATACGTATGGTAAAATTATCTTTTAAAAATTGAAAAGCTTGGTGTTATTTACAGTATATATATTTTAGTGAGTTTCACAATTGTTAAAATCCCATAATAAAAAAATCATGTCATATATATATATATATGAAAAATTGACATTTTGCAAGGACACATTGTTAATCTAATAACAGAAAAACAGTATGATATAATTTGATGTCTGAGTGATATGTATCTTAAACAGTCCGAAATTGTCTGACAAGAACTAAACCTCTGTCTGCAGATGCGTCTGCGATTCTCGCTGTAAAGAACTGTGAGACCAAGTGAGTTTGTCAGTTTTTGGAAAAGTCACTTAACATGCACCATTTGATAAAAGTCATTTTCCCAAATTCCTAATAATATCTTGAGTGTTGATACTTTTGAACTGGGGGGGGCTCAGAGGGAATCAAACCACCAACACAGAAAGATTTAGTGTAGCTGCATGCTCAATATTTGCATGACCAAAACTTGTTCAGTCACTGCCTTTTTATTTTGAATCCAACACAGCGGACCTGAAGCTGAGATCAAAATACATACGGACTCATGTAAATCAGGTAAAGACTCATTAATTGAGATCTTAATCAAACTGAACCAAATAATAATCTTAATGTCAATCAATCATTATCGTGAGCTTTTTTTCATGCAGTGTTTATTGCATAAAACACAAATTCTTTACAATCAGTAATTTTGTGTTTTTCAATCCTCAATTTGTAGACAAAGCCTTCAAGTGGAAAACCCCACCAAAAGTAAGAAAGTCCCATGGCTATTACTTGTACTGTAAAATATGATGTGTACAATTTTATTGTTGTTTGAATCAAAAGTAAGAGGGATTACGGTCATGGTCAAATTTAATTTTGCCCCCTCAGGTTCCCAATAGAAGGCCCATTTTGTGCAAGAAGAAGGTATGGTTCAAAAGCCCAATCATTGCTGAGACCTTTAAAGGAAAACACACCCCAGCCACCAAATTAACCATTCACAACTCCAGTGAGCCTGTCCAAACATTCAGCCCGGCTGAGCAGATGAAGCCTGATGCAGACACATCCACAGTGGGTGAGATTAACTGTAAAGAAGAGGCCTTTCAACTGAGGATGACACTGGAAAGGCCTGTAAAAAGTAGCCTGGAGAAAGCCAAGTTATTTGACTTTGTCTGTGACAGTGACAGGGATGCACACTTTCAGAGGATGAGAGAAAGGTGTGTCAAACTCAGAAGTGCTCCTTTATTTCCGCTCACAGCTGCTAAGCACACAGAACCTTCTGCCCTGTGACATCTGAAGCCAAAATATTGTATGTAAAGATTTGGGCTTTCTCCTATAATCTAGATCAAAGAGATCTGTATGTGAAACTCCTGTAAAAGAGTAGTCTGAGTGTTCTTCAAAAGAAGATGTCAAGACTCAGTGTAACAAGTGGATGAGACTGTCTAGATGTCTAATATGGAAAGTGAATTGTGATGCAGTTTAATCTGTTTTTGAATATGTTATTTAAAGAGAATAATTCAAAGGGACGCCACACCCTCCCATGAATGTAGGTGCCTCCGTACTATAAACTGCCTCTCAACCTCGCCCTTGTTTTTATCACATAGCCTATTGTACAAACTGTGGCAGATGTGCTTTTTTGTCACATGGCTGTTAGCTGTTAGTGGCTGAGCCACATAATTGGTCCTTTGAATACATGTTTATGAAATCCACTTTTCACTGGACTATTTTCACACACTGTAAGCACTCAAACCAGCCGGATTTCCTTTTTATTTTGCTTGTTTTCAAACAAGTGTCTGGTGCAAAATGACCACTAGATGTCAGACCTGTATTTTCTTAAATAGCCATCTTTTCTCTTCTACTGACAGTGATTGTTTTTTTGTATTTTTTATGTGAAATATACATGTTGTTTGTGTTTCTTTATCTGTATTTTTACATACTCTTTTGATATATCTTGTCAATGCCATAAGAGTTTTAATGTATGTAAATGTTTAATGTAAGCTAAATGTAAAGTTAAAATGTAAGATTATTTTAGGTGTCACTTTGTGATTTTCTATATTTGTGAGTCATCTGTCTTTCTGCAAATTTAGATAGCTTCAGAAAAAAATGTCCAAAATAAATGACTGTACAATAAATACAAAAATATATCATTCGTTTTGAAACCCTTCTCTGTGTGTTTATTTAGCCCAATTATGGCTTTTGCACTTACCTTTTTTGCCATGTGGGACTTTTAAGGATCTTCGACCGTGCCTTGCAAGCTGCTTAGCAGTCGCACTTGTATGATTTCTGTGAATAAATTTCATGCTGTCACGATTCCCAACAAAACATCAACACAGCGAATCCACTGACCACGTGGTACCGGGACAAAAATACCAACCAATCAGGTATTTTGTAGTAGCAGCAGCGTCCGGTCAGCCAATCATAAAAATGTAGTGAGTTACCAAGCAGCTCCCGTGACTAATGCCTGTCATATGACTGTGACACCCATGGAGACAGTTACAAGGAACAAGATTTGCTCTAGGATTTGAAAAGAGACGAGACCTTCTGTACCGACTTTATTTTGGTACAAAATGCCTCCGACTCTCTTCCAGAAACTTTTCAACAAGAGAAATGCGTTTTCGTCGCCGCCCCCGAGATGTAGCAAAGAGGACCCAGCTTTCAGGTAGCTGTGTTGTGTGTGTGTGTGTGTGTGTGTGTGTGTGTGTGTGTGTGTGTGTGTGTGTGTATATGTTTCCAGTTTGTGTGTAACGTTGTACGTGTGTAATAGGCTAACGTTATTTATGACTTTTCGCTATGGCGTCTGGAAGCATGACAGAGTTTCGGCGTGGTGAATACTTTGAACTCGCAGGCACTTTACAAATCAACGCTGTGTCGTTTTGTTAATTTGAAGTGGATGTAGCGAGGAGCAGGGAGACGCGGGGTAGCCTACGTGTTGTGCCTGTTGGTGAGGTTAGCTAACATGCTAATGCTAGCTACCAGACGATAGCGGGGGCTGCTGCACACGCTGTCTCTTGATGGGACTCTGCTTGCCTCCTTAGCTAGCAATTTTTTGCTCTTTTACACAAGTATTACAGGCAGTGTGCTGATAATAAGTTGGTAATTAACGCTTTCTCCCCTCTTGAAGTGTTTTATATCCAGCTAATCGGTATCATCGCTTAGAAGTTGCAGTGTCCTGCCTTCCCCTTTGTCTCCCTCGTGTACCCCTTTGTGTTTCTTTGGTGACACCAGTTAAGCCTGCATGGTAGCAAGAAAACAACGTGGCAGCCGTGACGGTACAGTCACGCTCTTTTGTCGCTTATCTTGACCTATACCCACGATAACTTGGAGCAAAGTACAGTGGCTTGCCTCAGTCCTGCGACGGTACTGTACTCTTCGCCAGTGCCGTCAGACAGCAGGGGAGGACACAGTATGCTCTGTGTTGGAGCACATGTGATCACTTCAGTCGGCCACTGATGACAGACAGATCTACGGAAAACCGGGCTCAGCCTCCGTAGACAGACAGTCTGGGGATGCACAATGTTAAAATGGTCCCATAATGACTTAAAATCGACCGTTTTTTGTTTTATGGAAATACCGTCATCATACGTATGTCTAGTTTACACCAATGATGCCTTGCGCAAACGAAAGATAATATGTCCTGATTTAGTATTGAATACTGCACTAGTGTAAACTAGAAAAATAGCACAATATATCTAGTTTACACTAGTGATAGTATGTCCTGGTTTTAGCACTTAACACTGAACTGGTTGCAGGTGTCTAAAGCAGAGGAACAGGGATTACTTAAATTTCAAATGTAGAAAACGTGCAACTTAAAATGTCTGTGCTCTTTGATTTTTATCCTTAAAGCTTAAATGCATCATATTGTTGCAAAATGTGGATATCACTCCGAATTGCAGTGAAATGTTGTAAAGCAGCTGTTGCCCAATACCGAAATGATTACCATGATATTGAGCATCCGTAGCAGAGGGTGCTGCTGGTTTTAAAATGGAGTAAATGTATAATTTCTTTTTATTTTGTTCAGAATACAAGCCCATGCAGGTAAAGCATGATACCTAATGTCACTATAATCAATAAAAGTACTTGTTAAAGCTAAATTCAACCTGACTGAGCAATGCATCATTAAGCTGGCTAGTAGGATACTCTATACTCCCTGAGTTGATTTTCAGTTTCCCTGTGTATGTTCCTACACACATTCTGGGTCAGGGTCAGGTCACTGCCACCAAGGGGAAAGGGCTCTTTTTAGCTTTAAATACACTTGCGTTGGAAAATGCTGCACTGACCTGTCAGCCATGGTGGATATATTTACCAATGGACCTGAAAGCTCACCTCCTTGTGCGGCTACTTGCACTTTGGCCCAAGTCTGTGCCAGCGCACGTTCCATGGCCATAAAGGTGCCCTGCACCCGGTGATAAATGTGGTGGGTGTGTGTGTGGTTGGCTGGCTTCAATCCTTAGAGCAAACAGGCAGCAGGCGTTTCTGTTAACTCAGTGGTCAGCTGTGCTCTTCATACCTCTGGCATGAGCTCCCCATTCATCAGGCATGAATTGCTCTGGAGAGGGCAGAACTGTGAGAAGACGAATGCAAGGAGAAAGAGAGATAGATGAAGATGACACTTGAGTGGTAGCAGGAATAGGCTAGAATACATCATTTAAGTTTAAGGGATTCTGGGTGAGAGAAAATTGGTGAATGAGAGGGTTTGTTTTGAAAGGGAAGAAGAGAACATCTGATAGACGGTGTAAAAGTGGAGGATGGGATAGGATGAGTGGATCTAGTTAGATGAAAAGAATAGGTGGGGAATTACAGAATTCTGTTAAGGCCCTGGTTGGTGGGAGAGGGGGAAATAATGAAAACGGGAGAGTTTGGGTGGTCAGGACCTGAGCAGTAGGCAAAGTTAGAGGATGGACAGAGGAGAGGATAAGGTATGACTGACAGAGGTGGACTGAGATGATGACGGTCACAATATTCTGATCTTCAGCCAAGAATTAATGTTTTAAAAACTGCAGCGGACCTTCCAGCATTGTATTTGTTTGCACTCAGAGCTGCTTATATAAGAGAGCAGATATTATGATTTGAGCTGGCTGGGTACGATGTTGCAATCCATTTCAAGTAAGACTTTGAAGACGCTCTCTTGAACACCTCTAGCAGTTTCTCCCAGCATAATGCTGTCCCTAATGAAAATAATAGAAAAGCACCCGCACACTAGAATCAGAGCTCCTTTAGCTTTTATTACTGTATAATAATGAAAACCCCATCGCCTTTTAACTATGTCTGACCTCTCCTAGAATCTTGGGCTACGTTTTACTGAGTAGAGCCAGACCAATATATGAGAAGGGCCAATATTAGAAGCTAATCTTCACTTGTTGCTAATTGATTGGAAATGGTGTGGATTTGGGATGATCAAAATAAAAACCTTAAAAAAATCATGAAAGCACTAAAACAGTGTCTTCATGTAATTTGTACAGCAGTCTTAATTGTTTGTGATACCTTTCTGCCCCTGAGCTGGAAGAGTAGCATATTACATTTGTTGAGTGCATTTTGTATTTGTATTACTTTTAGTGTGTTTTGAGCATTGCTACAAAGCAATGCACAGATGTATGTATGTTTTTTGACATCTAAATATCAGTATAGGCATCAGCCCATAAAAATCCAGTAAGGGTTGGGCTTTTATTGTGCACTACTGTTCTACTCCAGTTAAAAGCCTTGCAGGTGATGAATATAAAGGTCTAAAAGTTTAGCTGTTTTGCAACCCCTGTTGTTCTGCATAATATAATGCATCACCCAAAGCTGTGTCACAGAACAGCACTGCACCCTCCAGAATACCACAGAGGGCAGCAGGTTGGCTGACCCTGGGAGGAAAGCCTAAAAGGCCTCTCCTGTTTCCCTGGCTGCAGCACCTGACTAGGGACAGCATACTGTACATTACACTGAGAGCTTCTGGCTCATCCTGTAGCCAGTCGGAGGCCTGATCGTCAGCCAATAGCTTTGTCCTCTTCACCCCACTGCCAGACTGCGCCCTGCTGCTGCTGCCTGCCTGCAGAGAAAACTTCCTTTTTGACCTGGGCCATACAACTCAATATAGCTGTGTTTGTACTGAGATACAAAAAGGACGGAGTGTGTGTAAGTGAGAGGATGGGATGGGTGAGCAGCCTTTTTGTTTTTACACACCATTTTGTAAGACTCCAACACCCACATCAGAAAGGGGTAAAGCGATGTCTGAAAGCAACGAAATTTTCTGAGGTTTTATACAAATAAGCTGATTGACTTGTACTGAATATTTCCCCTTAAATGTTGTTAGGAAAAACATTTGACTTTGCTGTTTAATGTATAGACTCTTAGAACCAGACCACTGTCTTTCTTAATGAGAAACTGTGAAAATGCAGCCAGCTCATACATAGATTTTACCTGATTTCATTGTTTAGGTGCATATTGCAAGTTGGTGTGAAATGTGCATTAGTTTGGAATAAAGCTAAAACATTGTAGTGAATTTAAAACAATGTAGATTCACTATATCATATATAATATGAGTATGCAGGACACCTCTGGGTGGAACATATCTCAGAATCCTCCTCCCTCTGTGAAAATGTATGACGCTGCATGTTGCAGAACAAAATTTTACAGCGCATCAGATTTATTTATAGTGATGCTTTTTCTTTGATGGTTTACAGGAGAGGTAGTGTCTCAGGTTCCTGACTGGCATGGTGTCCTTCCTCCACTGTGTACTTTCATAACTCAGTGTGTCATGTGAGGCTTTCATCAATCTCAGGCTGTCATGTTTGTGGGACGATCACATGGCTGCTTTCTCAGTCACTGGCGTAAAGCTACGAGTTGGACAGAGTTGGGTGTGTGTGTTTTCTTGACTTACACTCAGTATTTTTGTGCATGTTTAAAGCATGTTAGCATAATGGATTCATGTATACAGTGGGGCAAAAAAGTATTTAGTCAGCCACCAATTGTGCAAGTTCTC